>SZWC01015470.1:13243-36087 GCA_023375785.1 Penium margaritaceum | reverse complement strand
CCCCCCCCCCCCAAGGCTCACATCGATGTGGGTCCCCCTAGCTACAACGGTGTATCGTTGTGGACATCGTTGTACCGTTGTCCGAGGTACCTAGGTCAACACTGGCTAGTGCTAACCGCCGCCAATGTCACCACAGCAGCAGCAACAGCAGCAGCCACTGCAGCAGCAGCAATAGTAACCATAGTAGCAACAACAGCAACAACAGCAACAGCGGAAACAGCAGCAGCTTTAGCACCCGCAACAGTAGCAGCGGCCTCCAAGTTGGATGACGTTGGCGAGTCAGGTAGGCGTGTTGGCCGACCTGCAGGTTACAAGCCGCCAGATGTTGACAAAGCATGTGGCTGACTTGTAGGATCTGATCAAGGGCTTGCTGCCCTAGCAGCAGCTACAGTTAGCCGACCTGAGCGAGGACCACCTCGCCTCCAGCTGTCCTATTGACAAGGTAGCTGAGGCCCTCTCGGACTCTGGGGATGAGGGCGAGGAGGAATTGGAGTATGCACGCCTCCTGTGCCTGGAGGTACATCGTAGAGCGCGTGAGGCAAATGCCGTCCTCCACGAAACGAGCTCTAGTGCAGACCTCGGCCTGGGCCCGGCTCGCCGTCCCCTGAGCTTTGAGGAGTTGAATATGTGAGCTTGTCTGGGCAAGGGGGTTGCCTCCTCTATGCCTGGCCCCGCAGTGGCTTCGACTGTCGTCTTGTAGAAGGTCAAGCCACCCAAGTGGATTGTGTCGAACCCACCCGTCTTCCGGACTGGGGACGACTACAAATCTTGGGAGCCGAGCTTTCACTTGTGGGCCATGAGCGAGGGGGTCCTCGCATACTACTTCACCCCTTGCCACACATCTCACTACGCCTAGACGTAGATGGCAGTCCGTGCCGCCTACAACTTGATTAAGGCCTTCCCAGCCTACACCAAGGACTAAGGCTGCTCCCTTTGCAACCCACTGACCGGGAGGATAGCTGACCCTTGCATGGCGTGGGTGCCGGACATCACCCTCTTTGAGGGCGCCACCTTGGCCCTAACGTAGAGCGCCTTGCCGCCTTCAACTCCCCTTGCCAGACTATATTGGAGTCTACACCTGACTACTGGCGCCGAGCGATCCAGTTGTATGAGGACCTGGGAGACAATGCCCTTGTGCAGTACACAGCCCTCCATATCATTGTCTATGGCATCCACCCTGACTACGTGTGCGGCTTCAGTGGCTTCCACCAGTCTCTACTACGCGACATGGGGCGCAATAGGACGGTGTTGCGTTGGGCCACTCTCCTCTTCCTGGAGGTTGCCGGTGTGGATATAGCAAACTGTGCCCACCGCAGCACCACCTTAGCAGCAGTTCCTGCCGCATCCCTCTCCCCGCCACCTGCAACAACAGCGACACCAGCTCAGGGGAAGAAGGGCCGCAACACGTTTGCCGGTGGCAATAGCAGCGGCCGGACCAGCGTCATGACCAGCACGAACAGCGTTAGCCCAAGCAATAGCAGTGGCAGCATCACGAGCAGCAGTGGCAGCAGCAGCTTTGGGAGCACTGGGGGTCGCCGACTCGTATGCTTCACTTGCGGTGGTGACCATCGCTTCCCCGACTGCACTCGCCTGACGGGTCATCCACTAGACTAGGCAAAGATCATGAACGGACTATAGTACGTGCACAAGGCACGCATGCGCTGGATGTCCGACGAGACCGCTTGCTCGGGCGCCACGACCGCAGCCATCCTAGAGCAACCCACAATCATGATGACCGCCCCAGCCGACCCTCTCGACCAGGTACTCGCTGACCAGGACAGGACGATCGTCGAGCTACACCAACTTCTTTCCCTGTGCTCATCTCAACGAGGTGCGATTGTGTTGACTGAGCCGGGGGGTCTTACAACTTGTGGACTGTCTATCCTATTGCGTGATGATGACTGTGGCGGTGTCCTTGTGCAGTAGTGTGCGCATGCCCGTCCTGATGATGTGTCCTAGTTGCATGCTTCCTATGTGCACTCCGACATTTGCTTTGCCGCGTCGCCACCTAGCACTTTGCTGTCTCGCCCTCTTCCACCGTCGAGTGCCATGTCACCCCCTGTACGCTCGTCACGGATGCCACCTGGGTTGTTAGCTCTGGTGCCACCCATCGCATGACGCGTCGTCATGATGCCTTTGTCGTCCGGCATCCCGTTGGTGTTGTTTGCTCTATCCGCAGTGCAGCTGGCCATGAAGTCCCTGTCCAGGGTGTTGGGGTTGTGCAGTTCACAGGGCCAGCTAGTGTTGTGTACATCTCCGAGGTCCTCTTTGTCCCTGACCTTGAACATAGCCTGTTGTCTATCTGTGTTTGCACCAAAATGGACATGGGTGTCACGCACACAGCTGCCAATACTCGCATCTTTGTACGCGACACCCATAAGACCGTCCTCAGTAGGACGGTCATTGATGATCTATACCACATCTCCGGGTCGCCTGCCAGTTTCTCCCTTCCTCCCTCTCCCATTGCGTGTGTCTTCGTCATTGGTGCTCTGTCTCCAAAGCACCACCGCCTCCTGCATCGACATCTCTTTCATGTGCACCTAGGGGCTCTAGACAGGCTAATCTGCACTCAGCTTGCTCTCGGTCTGGATCTGGCATCCTTCGAGGCGCCGCCCTCGACCGACTGCCAGTCCTTTGCCAAAGGCAAAATGCACCGGTCCACCTACCCTGAAGTAGTCTCAAGGGCTCGTCGGCCTCTGGAGCTCGTCCACTCCGACCTCATGGGTGTGCTTCTAGTCGAGTTTCAGGAGGACCGCGGCCGCTACGTTTTGACACTAACTAATGAATTCACGGGTATGCACTGGGTTTACAGGATGTGTCAGAAAAGCGACGCTGTCATCGGTGTTTGCATCTGGCTGGTCATGGCCGAACGCTAGGGCCATTACACTCTTCAGGCCTTTCGCTATGACCGCGACGGCGAGTACCTTGGCGACATGGTGCGTGACTTCACCAGGCTAGGTGTCGTCCACAACCTCTTCGCTCCTGCTACCCTCTAGGAAAACGATGTCTTGGAACGCGAGAACTGCACCATGGAGGATGCGGTGCGTGCCATGCACGCAGACAGTGCCATGCCTAAGACCTTTGCCTTTGAGGGGATGGCATAAATGACCTGGGTTTGGAACTACATCCAACACGGCCCCCTCCCATGCCACGACACACCCTATGAGCTATGGTACGGCCATCGTGCCGATTTGCACCTGGCCTGTGTCTGGAGCTCTCTCGCCTATGTCTAGTTCAAGCCGGAGCAGAAAGGGAGAAAGCTCTCTTCGTGGGGCCGCATCTACGTCTTTGTCGGCGTGGCCCTACGATCGAAGGCCTGGCAGTTCTGGGACCCTGAGCGGCGCCGCATCATGGAGTCACGCGACGCTGTCTTCTTCGAGGATCTCACGTTCTGCTATCTTGATCGCATCCACGCTCTCCGCACTGCTCATGCCCCTTGGAGTGCCGGAGCTCGTCCTGAGGGAGAGGTGCCTGCCATGGTTGGCTTAGTGCCCCCGGCCGGTGCGGTCACTTGCGGTCACTTGCGGTCACTTGCGGTTACTTGCGGTCACTTGCGGTCACTTGCGGTCAAGTGCAATCACTTCATCACCGACACCCCAGGGGTTGTCCCCGGGGGTTGTGCCCGTCGGCGCCTCCAGCCTCATCCCATCTTTGGCTCACCCTGTTGTCCCTACCTCTACGTTCCTGCCCGTGTCTGATTCCGCATTCGATTTCACGTCTGCATTTGACGCCCTGTCCGATCATGAGTCTGCGTCCGCATCTCGCTCTAAGCCGTCCCCATCCTCGGCCGTTGACACCTTCGTATCTAGCACGGAGCCGTTCCTTGCCACTGAGGCCACACCATCCTCTACTGACACACCTTGCATATAGCGCATGCCCGCATCTGAGTCAGCGGCGCCCCCTACTCCTGCCCCATCCGACCCCTATACGCGGGCATCCGGCGGGCGCCTCCACCTTGTTCTGATTGTCGGCAGCAATCTCCAGGGAAGGCGCCTGGCTCCTCGTCCCGCCTTGACTGCTGCTAGTAGTGATGTAGGCAGGCGGCTCCGACCTTGACCCACATGCAGCGTTGTCAGCGATGACCCTGGCACGAAGGCCATTGGCTTGAGTGCTTGTGGCCTCACGAAAGTTCACCTTGGCTATACCACTGGCATATCACTGCTTGCCCACGAGCGCAACCTCGCTTGTGACGCTGCTGAGTCCATGGTCACGATGGATCCTTCCTCCACAGCGTATGCTCTGGCCACGCGCAGTGCACCACCTTCCTCTCTTGATCCCACCATTCTGCCTCAGGCCTTGTCAGGCCCCAGCGCTGAGCAGTGGTGTGCTGCCTGCCAGGCTGAGCTCGACGCTATTCGTTAGCACGGCGTCTTCGAATTGGTGGACTTGCCGCAAGGCCGTTAAGGCCAAGTGAGTTCTCCGCAAAAAGCTCAAACCAGACAGCACGATGGAGCGCTACAAAGCCCACCTGACGGTAAAGGGGTTCTTCCAGGTCGCTGGTATGGACTACAACAAGACCTTTGCCTGCGTTGGTCGGATGACAACGGCGCTAACGTTGCTGAGCCAAGTGGCATAGCACGACTGGGAGCTCCATCAGGTGGATGTCAACAATGCATTTCTAATTGGGGACCTTGATGAGGAGATCTGCATGGTCTGGCCACCCGGCTTTCAGGATGACAACGGTTGCGTGTACCAGCTATAGACGGCCTCGTACGACGTGAAGCAATTATCTCGCTGCTGGAACAAGGAGATCGCCGGAAAGCTGAGATGCGCCGGGTAAGTTCAGAGTGATGGTGACCCGTCCCTATTCCTTTTGCAGTCCCAAGCGCTGCTCACTGCCATCCTCATCTATGTGGACGATCTTCTAATCACCTTGCCTGAGTCGGAAGCAGTGAACGCCGCCAAGGCCATTCTCTCCTTGGCCTACAAGATGAAAGACCTCAAAGAGGCCTCCATCTTGCTAGGGATGGAGATTGTGTGTGATCGTGTCCGCCGTACGCTCGGCGTCCACCAGGCACGCTACACAGAGGCTGTGTAGCGGTTTGCTAACCTCCTCGCTGCTTCCCGCACTGCCTCTACGCCCATTACCCCTGAAGGGCAGGCCGTCCTCAAGGTGGACGACCCAGCCCACCTGGGGGAGCTAGTCGACGTGACCCCATACCTAGGTGTCATTCGCTCGCTCGTGTACCTGGCCACCACGACACGGCCCGGCATTGCCTTCACTGTCAATTTGCTTGCCAAGTTCTCACATGCTCTGAGCCAGCAAACATTGGAGGCAACAGTCCGGTGCGTGTACTACATCCTTTCCATGACATGCTTTGGTCTGTGCTTCTGCAAGCAGGTGTCCGTCGTGTTCGATGGATATACAGATAGTGACTCGATGTGGAGTCCAGATGGCAAAAGCCGCAAGGGCTATGTCTTCCTCATTTGGGGCACTGTGGTTTCCAAGCACAGTGGGAAGCAGGGTGCATTGCACGTAGCAATGCGAATGCAAAATATGTTGCTCTAGGCGCCGGTGCAGCTGCGAGCATCGGGCTTGTCCATCTGTTGCGTGAATTGCGTCATTCCTTTGTCCCCGTGGTGCTTCAATGTGATAACATGAGCGCGGAGGCCATCGCCAAGAAATTAGGTGTGTTCCATATACGCACAAAGCACATCAATGTCGAGAATGACTTCGTTTATGACCTGGTTGACCGTGGTGAGATCCAAGTCGTACTTGTGGGCACTAACAGGAAATGCGCTGAATTTCTGACCAAGGCTTTCGGACGTTCGAAGTTTCATGCGGCCACCTGTTCCGTGGGACTCTGCCCCGTTCCCATTGTAGGTTGACTCCTCATGTACCATCTTGGATGTGCTGTACTTGCTTCTTGCATCGTTCGTGTCTGTCCTGTCTTGTACAACGTCAATGTGTACATGTGCATGGACGTGTATCGCTCTTGAGTCATGGTGGAGTGTTGTTGTGTGTGTCGTACATAGCTTACGGTGACCCCTCGACTCATGTCCATCCACATGCAGATCCTCAAAATGGCAACGATGGCAGAAGACCTGCAGTTGGACGGGCGCCCGGGTCCCATCACCCCCGCAGAAACCAAACGAGTCAGCCAGGAGAACACACTACAATCACCATGATAACAACAAAGGTGGTCTCCTCGAGGCACCGGAACAGCTTTCCGAGTGCCTGGGTCTCGACCACCAAGAAAATACGAGTAGTGCTATAAACACTCAAAATCAGTGTCCAGCATCACAAACGGCTTCCCAAACATCGGAAGCCGTACTACAATGATTGGGTCTCCTTGTCACACTGGTACAGTCCACCGGGTGCGCCGGTCTCAACCCACCGAGAAAACTCTCCTAGCTCCCGACAAGTCCACAAGGCTACCAGAACGCATCGACCCTATATTGCTAGCGGTGTTGTATGTGTCGAAGAAGTCTCGGTACACTCCGAAGGTCCGTTGTCTCGTCACGCTCTCCTCCACCGTATACCACCAACGTGGGGTATATGGGTAATCAGTAAGCGTTGGTCATGACATGTGGAAGCCACACAAAGCAACACTCCCCCAGCTACTAGCTGACATGGTAGTCAACGCCAGAATAAATGAATGAAGGCAGGGAATAAACGCATATGCTAAACCACAATCTGCACAAGTCAACCACACACATACACACATTTGCTATGCATCCGTGCACAGAGGCTAGGCTCGATGTCCCCTTGTAATTTAGTGAAGGTCACAAGGTCCCCATGTGGTCTCTCTTTACACAAAGATAGCTCCCCCTGTCACGCACGAGTCTGCTCCCACCCTCAAAGACAAAGTGGTGTCTTCGGCTACGACTCCTTACGTCGCCCCTACACCACCTATGGTGTACAAGTCCTCGTGTGGCTGCCAAGGGTCCCAAGTCACGGTCTCTCCTATCTCCGCTCTTCTGCGATGCATCTGTGTACGCCGGAGGAAAGGGCGTGGGCGAGCAACACATAGGCATGGATGAAGTGGTGGAGCTGGCCTCCGAGGCGGGATAGAGCACCCTGAAGCACAGGGGTGTACCGCCACTAGAGGAGGAGGGTAGGAACGACAAACCGGACCACCATATGTGGCCGAAGATGACGAAAGAGTAGCTGAAGTGGGTGGATGAAGGTACGTGATGGCAGCAACTAAAGAAAGAGGAGCGATGATGGAGTCGACAGGAATGAGGATGGCAGAAACTGAAGACATGCTCACCTCTTCTGTGATAGTGTCTCCATCGGACATAATACTCGGAGCTGGTACAGGATCCTCCCTGAGTATGGATGTGCGAGATCCTGGTAGTGGAAAGCTCGTGCCAACAGTACAGGTGCTCCCCTACTCTAGCAATTGCTCATGTGCTGCCATCACCTCCCGTTGCAACACCACTACACGCTTCTGCAGGTCATTACATCCTTCCTTGGACATGTGGAGGTGGCCCATGTCTGCCTCGCATACGATAAACTTTGTCTCACTTGATGTTGCACTCGCAGACTATAGAAATCACAAGTATAGTTCCATCTGCGTCTCTGCTACTGAAGACAATGGAGCCGGTGCTGCTACATCCTCATGCTGAGATGCTACAAAATCAGACACAGTTATAGGTGTGACGTCCCGACTGCATCTCATGTCTCTCAGACAAGTAGGGATGAGCGGTTGCGTGCCAAGGGAGAAGGAGAAGGAAAAGTCGTTGGAGTCTGCAGAGCACGTGGAAATGTCATTTGTGCAAGTACTTCCACTTTCAACGTCAGTGTGATCGGTAAGGTCGTGAAGAGATGAACAAGCAAGGGCACAACTCAGCTCCTACTAACGAGTTGACTCAATCCACTTGGTCGGATCTACTCCACTGTCCTCGACTGACGACGTAGTGGACACAACTCTCTAGGAATCTAGATAAAAAATGCCCGTCAAGGCGACCAGAAAGCGCAGCTGGTGCTCACGCATCGTCTCGCTGGGAAGACTGGTCGTTGTCACCTGCTCGATAATGGAGTGAGGATCACCATGTGACTCCGTCATGTATGTCGCTGCTCTGCTGTGTGTACGAGAACCCGTAGACTCTGGGAACATGGGCTACTCCTCACGCTGAAGCTGTCCTCAGGTAGCACCGATGACAAGGTGGAGCCACTTGTGTCTGTTGCAGCACATGTCCAAGTGACATCTCTCATAACTGTGTTATGAAGAATGCATCAGCTTATGAAAGACCAGTCGGCCGACTCTACTCATGCACTGCGACCACTGCCGGGCTGGGGTAAGTCTTGTGCACCAATGCCCCCGGAAGCCCATAAGGGGTATCTTGATCCGCACGGGACTCCTATGCCACCGCCAGGCCGCTACCGGTCGGAGTCACGAGTGGCAACGCCCAGGCACATGGGACGTGCACTTCTCTTGATGCAACCTATTGCTGCAGAACTTCCGACTCCTGCCCCAGCGTGGATGTGGACCTCAATGACATGCATGTCTCATGTACCGCAATGTCTGCCGGACGAGTGTGAGCCAGCTGCACACACTCCCCGAAAACTCCGGTGGACACATCTTGATTCGTATCAAACTCTTGTGCCACCACCGGGCCGCCACCGGTCGGAGCCGCGAGTGGCACCGCCTACGGATGCCGGGCCTGTGCTCCTCCTAGTAAAGACTGCTACTGTGAAAGATTTGGATCCAGCCCGGACGTGGACGTCCAGCTCGATGACACGCAAGTCTCCACCTTCCTGTGACGTTAGTGTCAACACTCCGCACGTCCTACGACGTCAGTATCAAGACTGGCACGAGCAGGACGTGCGGAGTGTTCACATTGATGTCGTAGGGACACACAACTAGAAAGAGTACACAAATGTTTCATCGGTCCTACGCATTGAAGTGCGGGAACCAATGCACGGACCCCAGAGGGACGCCGGTCCATGATGTGTCTTGAAAAAGAAGTCGCCACCGACGACAGTCTGTTGTCAGCTGGGAAGGCAAGACTGCAAACGTAGGTGCAACTATGCACTCGTTGCCATTCCACCGCCACCGCCGTTCCCGCTGCGCAAGCTGCTATTGTTAATGTGCCTGTTGCCACTGCGGGTGATGCTACGGCAGCTGATAGACAAATTACGTCTGCGGTTGTAGATGTCACGTATTTACAGATTGATTTTTTTGTTTGTTCTGTTTGTTTGTTTTGTTTTATTTTTTTCTTCTCTCTTCTCGCCTCACCCCCTCCTTTTGTTCTTTTGTCCTCATCCCCACCTTTTTTCTCTCTCTTTCCCCTCTTCTAGTCCATTGCCCCCCCCTTTTTCCCTCAACTGATGGTTTTTTTTCTTGTCCCCCTATTCTCGATTGGGCATGATTTGGAGCAATTGAGAAAACAAAGGAGGGGGGGTCCTTTTGGCCCTCCCTCTTGCGCACAGCCGCTCGCTCGCTCGCTTGTACAAGTGAGTGGGGTGGGTGGAAGAGAAAGAACGGAGGGAGGGGGGATCGGCCCCTCTCTCACCATTGGCTCCCTCCGTCGGTCGGCAAACGAGGCCGAGGGGGCTCACGGGGCCGACAGGCCCCCTTCGAGGGGACCCCCCTGAGGGGGCTTGAGGGGGCTCCTTCGAAGAGGGGGGGGGCCCTCAGAGGAGGGCTGAAAGGCCCTCTTTTCTTTGGCAGCAGCAGCTGCGGCGGCAGGTGCAGCTGTTGTTGTTGCTACAGCTACTGCAGGTACTACTGCTTCTCTACGCAACAGCAACAGCTGCTACTTGTTGCTGCCGCCGCTGCTACTACTACTGTGCGACGCCGTTGTTGATTGTACTTGTTACTGTGAGTCGTAGTTGTTGTTGCTGCTTGCTGCTGACGCTGCCGTTGATTGTTGTTGTCGTACAGCACCTGCCGCTACTGTTGCTTCTTTTTGGTATCGTTGCTACTGTTGCTGCTCTACGCCGCCGCTGCTGCCACCGCTGCTACTGCTACTGCTAATACGCTACACACCAGTTGCCGTTCCTACTACCTTAGTTCCAGGCACAACTGCTGCGAATGCTGCCGCCCGCCGTTGTTGTTGCTGCTGCCACCGTTGCACCCGTTGCTGTGAGTGGCTACTATGCCACCACTCCTCCTGTTGCGTGCCACAGCAGCTGCCACTACTGCTGCTTCTGTTGCTCCTATTACTACTGTTGTCGTAGTTGTAGCTTGTGCTGTGCGCTACTCACCGCCCCTGTGGCGATCACGTGCTGTCACTTTGTGCCCTCACGTTGTTTCCGGAGTAGCGCCACGCGGCGCGTTCTCTCTACGGTCCTCCCACTAGTGCTGCTTGTGCTGCTCACATGGCCTCCTTTGCTCTGATACCAAGATGGAAATAAATTAGGGCATGCAGGTCCATCCAAAAATGAACATGAGCTCTATGTGTGAGTGCATTGCAAAACGGCAACAATTTGGCTAAGTCTAAAACGCATAACATGAAAGAACAAGGAGAGAGTACAAATGAGTCCCTAGCGGGCTTATGTAGGGGTGCCGGCAACTAGCCGCACCGGACCCCATCAACCCCGCTGAACCCAAAGTCAGCGGGAAGAATACACTGCATACACCACAAGAACAACAAAGGTGGCCTCCTCGAGGCACCACAACAACTCTTTGAGTGCCTGGGTCTCAACCACCAAGAAAATATGAGTAGTGTTAGAAACACTTGAAATCAACGTCTAGACATCACAAACGACTTTTCAAACATCGGAAGCCCTACTACAACTATCAAGTCTCCTTGTCCCACCGATACAATCCACCGGGTGCATGGGTCTCAACCCACCCAGCAAACTCTCCTAGCTCCCGACAAGCCCACAGGGCTGTCGGAACGCATCGACCGCGTCTAGCCGGCGCTGTCGTAGGTGCTCGAGAAGTCTTGGTACACTCCAAAGGCCCATCGTGTCGTCACGCTCTCCTCTACCCTATACCACCAACGTGGGGTATATGGGTAATCAATCGGCGTCGGTCGTGACGTGCGGAAGCCACACAAACCGACACAGGTGCTGGGCAGGAGGGCAGAAATCAACTGCAAGGGTCTGACCAGCAGGACGCATGAACGCATCTGGCTGTCAAGTAATGTGCACACGGAGAGAGAGAGAGAGAGAGAGAGAGAGAGAGAACANTATATGGGTAATCAATCGGCGTCGGTCGTGACGTGCGGAAGCCACACAAACCGACACAGGTGCTGGGCAGGAGGGCAGAAATCAACTGCAAGGGTCTGACCAGCAGGACGCATGAACGCATCTGGCTGTCAAGTAATGTGCACACGGAGAGAGAGAGAGAGAGAGAGAGAGAGAGAGAGAGAGAGAGAGAGAGAGAGAGAGAACAGATGAGTCCTGGGCGGACTACATAGGGTTTGAGGCCTAGATGGTGCACACCCACACGGTGCGCACAAGCGCACAATTTTCTAGCAGACCAAAACAGTGGCGCAAACACGGTTTTCAGCATAACTCCCTTGAGACACGTCAGAATGACACGCCGTCTGAATTAGACAAGCCACATCGACAAGAGCTACGTCCTGACAGGCTGCACTCCTATGTGCTATTCCAGAGCAAGGATCTGTTGTGTAGACCTCAACCCAACGTGACGTCATGGGAGATGCATGGCGAGGGGTCCATGCTCTGCTGTGAGCATACTATAGGAGCTGGCGTGTGGCTCATGCTACGTGCATGCACAACTACATGTGGATGGTAACACTTAGTCGGTCGAGACCCAGAAACTTGGTGCCTTGTACCACTGTCACGAGGAGACCATGCGATCGTGTCTTGGTGTGTGGCTATACTGCGTGTGGCATGTGCATGCAAGCTAGATCGCTCATAGTGGTTGAGACCCGGAGACGCGGTGAGTTGCACCCGCATTTCGAGGAGATCATGTGTGTCGGTTGATGATGCTATCGTGGCTGACATACGGACACCTGTTAGATTGCTCGTAGCGGACGTGAGGAGACCTTGTGACCTTCATTATAGTGCAGGAGGTACCGGGCCTAGCCTCTGTGCGCGGATGGACCACAGTAGTGTGTGTTTTGTGTGGTTGACAGTTGCAGATTGTGGTTTGGCATATGTTGTTGTTCCATGCCTTTGTTCATTTGTTCTAGCTTTGACGGCCATGTCAACCGCGGGGAGTGTTGGTTTGATTGGCTTCCACCCGTCATGACCAACGCTGATTGATTACCAATACACTCCACGTTGGTGGACTAGGACGGAGGAGAGTGTGACGACACGACGGGTTTCCGGAGTGTACCGAGACTTCTCTGGCACGTACGACAGCACAGGCGAGACGTGGTCAATACATTCCGGCAGCCTTGTGGGCTTGTCGGAAGCTAGGAGAGTTTTCTCGGTGGGTTAAGACGTGCGCTCCCGGTGGATTGTTCCAATGCGACAAGGAGACCCGACGGTTGTAGTAGGGCTTCCGATGTTTGGAAAGACGTTTATGATGTCTAGACGATGATTTTGAGTGTTTCTAGTATTGCTCGTATTTTCTTGGTGGTCGAGATGTGGACACTCGAAGAGCTGTTCCGGTACCTCGTGGAGGCCACCTTTGTTTTTCTCGTGGTGTATGCCCTGTGTTCTCCCTGCTGACTCGTTTGGGTTGAGCGGGGATGACGGGGCCCGGTGTGAATAGTTGTTGGCGCCCCTAGCGGCCTGTTGTAGGGCCTACAACAAGGTGCTAGGGGCGCATTTGCACTCTCTCCTTGTTCTTTCATATTATGCGTTCCAGATTTTGCCAAATTCTTGCTGTTTTACAATGCACTCACGCACAGAGCTCATGTTTGTTTTCGCATGGACCTGCATCCATTAACTTACTTCCAACGACCTGTTGGCATGCACTGTGTCAGTAGTTTCCCAAGACACTAACACAAACCATGTTGGTTTTTGCGCTCATTCTGCTCTGTTGTGTCCTCCCGGCTTGTGTACATCGGCGTGCAGATGACTGACGGCAAGACTCGACGCTGATGGAGTGCCGTCCGGTGGAGCCGACTCACGCTGACGTCTTCTCTCAGTTCGTTGGAGCCTCCTGTCTCCGGCAACATGTTCAGCTCCATCGGCACGCCTCCTCGGCGGTCGCGCTACCGGTGGTCGCTGCCACCGCAGTCGGTGTCTGCATGCGTCCAGCGCGTCCTGTCGCGCCTGCGTCGTCATGCGCTGCCTAGGGTCCTTGTTGCATGTTGCATGGCCCTGGTCGGCAGCATGAACCATCGTGGGCACTGCCTGGATTCAGGCAGCCATAATTCCTTGCTACTTTTTTTCTAGTTGATTCTGACCGCACGGCTGCGTTTGCAGCGTCGGTATTATGGTGTGGTCCAGTTTTCAAGCAAAACGGACGACGCCCGGGTTTTGGGCTGTCGGCTGTCTGGCAGGCCTCACGAAGAAAACCTGCCAGCCTGGAAATAGCTATTTCTGATTGGCTGGTGAACTGAGAAACAAGCTCTATAGAGCTGGGGGGGGAGGCTAGTTCTTGGAGGGGTCTCCCATTGTGTCTCATTCTTGATTGCTAATCAGTTACTATCAGTTTCCAGCTGCTTTCAGGCGCTAACACTGGCGCGCGCACTTCTGAGTAACAAACCCACAGCTTCCACACTTAGACTCTAGAGTAGCAGACTGAGGGGGCAGCTGACTTAAGCAACGAGCGTGGAAGCCCGCACGCTACATCAACAACGCTACTGCCCCAACCTGCTGCCTAGTTTCTGTTTTGGTATCAGAGCCAGAGAGTAGTAGCAGCAGCAGAAGACTGACGTACAAGTGCCAGACAACGCCGACGGACCTCCACACGCGCCAGTGCAGGGGAAATGCTGCCAGATTTTTCCCGGCAGCATTGACCCGCCTGGTGGCGTAGTAAAAAATTCTCCCACGGCCACTGGGCTAGGGGAAATGCTGCCGGATTTTTTCCGGCAGCATTGACCCCCACGCTAGACGCAAGGAGGTGAGCGGCCGACCACGTCAGGCTCCTGCTGACGACGACGCACACGGCGACGCCCTCAGGTATGACTGATAGTAGGAGCCAGCAGCAGCAGCAGCTTGCCGCGGCGGCGAACAATGGCATCAACAGCCAGCAGTAGAAGCATACAACAGTAGCTGGCAGCAGAAGCAGCTTGTAGCAGCAGCAGCTTGTAGCAGCAGTAGCCCGCAGCAGCAGTACCTCGCAGCAGCAGCCGTTGTAGCGAGCAGCAACCGGCAGCAGCAGCAGCACGCAGCAGCCAGCAACAGCAGCAGCTAGCGGTAGCAGCAGCAGCCAGCTGCAGCAGCCCGCAGCAGCAACAGCTGCAACAGCTCGCAGCAGCTGCTGCAGCTATGAGCCCGCTTCTCGAATCGAGCAACAAGCAGCAAGCTGCTCGCTGCGAGCAGCTAGCTCGTAGCGAGCAAGGCAAAACGGAAAAAAAAGACAAAAAAACAAAAAATGGGGATAACCCTCCCCTTTTTTGCTTAGGAGCAGCAGCAGCAGCCGCTGCTGTAGCAACAGCAGCAGCAGCAACAGCAGTAGCAGCGAAAGCAGCAGCAGCAGCAGCAGTAGTAGCAGCAGTAGCAGCAGCAACAGCAGCAACAACAGCAGCAGCAGCAACTACAGTAGTGGCAGCAGCAGCAGCAGCAGCAGGAGCAGCAACTGTAGCAGCAGCAACAGCAGCAGCGACAGCAACAGCAGCAGCAGCAGCAGCAGTAGCAGTCGCTGTAGTAGTAGCAGCCGCTACAGCAGCTGCCCACCACTGCTGACGTCAGCGGCCGTCCGCTGAAGTCACTGCTGACGTCATCAACCATAGAAAAAAAAACAACCAAGAGGCCACCAGGAGACTCTGCTGACGTCCGCCATCCTTGGCGGACGTCACTGTTGACATCAGCAGCACACACCAAAGAAGACCAAAACCAGAAAAAGAAAATAAAAGGGGCTTGGGACACACCATGGCTGACAATCATGAGGCAGAGGGGTCCTCCTCTGTGGGAGGGACCCCTACCTCCCCTTTCTTGTGACGCCTGCAGCAGCAAGAGCTGCACCAGCGGCAGCAGCCGCCGCTGCAGCAGCCGCCACTGCAGCCGCAGCAGTAGCAGCAGCAGCAGCAGCGGTACCAGCAGCAACGACAACAGCTCGAGCCGTAGCACCAGTCGCCGCAGCAGCAGCAGCGGTAGCAGCAGCAACATCAGTAGCAGTAGCAACAGCAACTACAACAGTGGCAGCAGCAGCAGTAGTAGCAGCGGCTGCCGCTGTAGTAGCAGCAACGGCAGCAGCAAAAGCAGCAGCAGCAGCTGCTACTGCAGCCACAGCAGCCGCTGCAGCCATAGCAGCCGCTATAGCCATAGCAGCCCACTGGTGTCGTCGGCGGTGACCCTGACCCCATCGTGGCTCTTCAGCACCAGCTCGCTGCCTTGATGTAGCAGCTTGCCGCACTACAGCCACCAGCCTCCCAGCCTGCCACCAGTGTACTGCCGTCGTTCGTCCCTCTAGGACACGCCAGCCCGGCTATGTCTGCTGCCATGTATCATCTGACACAGCAGCAGACTCAGTGCTAGCGGCAGATAGTGACCTCCATCCTTGGCCCCACTTTGGGTACTGGCCGCAGGCAAAAGGACTTTGAGACGCCACCGCCGCCGCTTTAGGCCGGCGAGCAGTTCCGGAGCTGGGAGCTCAGCTTCCGGATCTGGGCGCAAGGTGAGGGTCTATGGATGTACTACACCCTCCCTCATGACTCCACCCAGGCCGATCAGTTGTATGACGCTGGTCGCGCCGTTCGCGCCCTAGTCCCAGTCGTCCCTCCGGCGTCCCGCCTGGCCCTCAAGCCTTTCCTCGGCGACATCACCACTGACGTCCCTCCAGACGTGGCCGCCGCCTGGCATGTCCTCACCAGGCCCCATCGCCTGTCCAGCGACGTTGAGATCAGTCGTCTGCTCCGGGAGTTCAACTCCCTGCACATGGGGGAGACCGAGACGGTCACTGCCTGCTGGCAACGGGCAGAGGACATCCTTCGACGTCTCGGCACATCCGCTCCGCCCCCTCTGTCCGTGCTTCTCACCATCAAGCGCGGTGCCACCAGCGCGTACGCGGACGTCTTCGTGCACTACCCCCAGGACGTCCTCTCCACCATGGCGGCCCAAGGCACCCTCATGCCCTGGGCGTATGAGCTCTTCCTCCGTGTTGAGGAAGCTCGACAGGAGTCCCAACTCCATTGCATGGAGGCGCCTGCATCCCCTGTCGTCGCCCCTTGTCGTTGCCTCCCCTGCCGGTGCCTCCGTGGCCATCGCCTCCCCTGCCGTTGCCTCCGTGGCCGTCGCCTTCCCCGGAAGAGCTACCTCATCGTTGTCGGGAACGAAGAAGAAGTGCAAGAACAAAAAAGGCAAGGGTCCGACGCAAGAGCAGCAGTAGCAGTCGTCGACCAGGTCCAGCGGTGGTGGCTCGGTATGCCACAACTGTGGTCGGCCTGGACACGGGTGGTACACATGCCCTCTGCCGACGGACGAGGCCCACGTCATCGCCACCCTGCGAAGCCAGCGGGAGCGCCGTCTTGCCTCTGCCGCCGTCGCTACTGCTGGCTCTAACACTCCGACCTCGTCCAGCAGCTCAGCCACTCCGACACCTTTGCCTCTCCTGCAGACTCCCCCATGGCAGCAGTACTACTCACATTCGTCGGCGCTTTCGCTTCCTTTGCCGGCCCAGTCCTCCTACCTAGGCTCCGGCGCTGTGACTCTGCACTCTGCCTACACTCCTGGGCCATCCTCCCGTGAGCGTCAGCTTGAGCAGTACATCGCGCTCCAGGTTGGCCTGCCTCGCCCTCCTCCCCAGGGAAGTGCGAGTTGCGTCACTTCCTGCCCTCCTGCCCAGCCCTGCATGACTGAGTCTGAGCTGCGGTCCTATCCCGTCTCTTCGTCTGTCTCGTCGTCTCCCGTGGACTCCTCCACCCCACTGATTGACGACATTGCGTGGCTTGACAATTGGCAGTCTCGTTTTGCGCCCCCTTCCACCGCGTCTGCATCCCTTGCTTGCTGTCATGTGACCGTCAGCGATCTGGCGACTCCTGTCCAGGACCTTGCTAAGACCTGGATCATCGACTCCGGGGCCACACATCACATGACGGCCTCTCGCGAGGCCTTCAGTATGCTTGGCCCTGTCGCCGATGTCTCCGGTGTCCGGACGGGCTGCGGACAAGTGTTATCGGTCCGTGGCGTTGGCGTCGTTCGTTTCCGTGGTCCTGCCGGTGACGTCTTTCTGACCGATGTCCTCTTCGTCCCTGGTCTCGAGCTCAGCCTCCTTTCCGTGACTGCCTTTGACCGCATGAGCATGGACGTTGTGCACTCGCGTGGTGTTGGCACTGTGTCCTTTCGTCCGTCTGGTCTTGTCATACTGCATTCCACCGCCCGTGGCAACCCGTGGCATGTCCCTCGCCTCTCCTCTTCCTCTCTTGTCTCTGCTTTGTCGACCGCCACATGCCATGTGTTTGTTACCAGTACGCTTTCTCCTCAGTACACCCGCCTCTTGCACCGTCGCCTGTGCCACGTCCACTCCGCCGCCATAGACAGCATGCTCCGCACCCAGCCAGCCAAGGGCCTTGACCCGGAGACTTTCCCTCTCCTGTGCCCCACTGATTGCATTGACTACGCTCAGGGGAAGATGAATCGATCCACATATCCCTTGTCTTCCTCCCGTGTGTCCGCCCCTCTCGACCTGGTCCACTCGGACATCATGGGCCCTTTTCCCACCGCGTCCGTCGGGAACATGGGCACTATGTCCTCACCCTCACGGACGACTACTCTCGCTACCGATGGGTCTTCTGCCTCCGGCAGAAGAGCGATGTCGCTCGGGCCATTCAAAACTGGCTTGTCCTTGCGGAACGTGAGTGTAGCCGCCCTCTTCGCCGCTTTCGCTCCGATCGTGGCCGTGAGTACATGGGCGACGCCACGGCCTTTCTTGCCTCCCGCGGCATCCACCATGAGACGACTGCGCCCTACACACCCGCCCAGAACGGTGTCTCCAAGCGCTGGAACTGCACCATGGCCGACGCCGTCCGCACCATGCGCGTCGAGTCTGGTCTGTCCGATGGCTTCTATTTTGAAGCCATGGCCTACATGACCTGGGTCTGGAACCGGATTCCCCACGGTCCTCTTCCTCGTCAGTCCACACCCTACCAGCACTGGTGCGGTCGGCGCGCTCACCTCCGCCCGGCTCGCGTCTAGGACTGCGTTGCCATTGTGTGGCTGCCCGCCCCATAGCAGGGCGACAAGCTTGCCCCACGCGGCCGCCCCTGCACCTTCCTCGGTGTGTCTCGTCAGTCCAAGGCCTGGCGCTTCTGGGACCCGTCCCGGCACTGCATCGTCGAGTCCCGCGATGCCCTCGTCTTCAAGGACCTGTTTCCCCTAGACCTCATCCGCTCCGGTTTGTCCGTGTCCCTCCCGTCGCGTGGGGGAGTGGTGAGTCCGTCCTCCGTCCTGTCGCTTCCGGGAGACACAGCACTCCGTCCCTCTGAGTCGGTAGCCCCTGTCGTGTCCTCTGGGCCATCAGCCCCAGTTGCCTCCACTGGTCCCTCCGGACTGGCAGCCCCGGTCGTGTCCGCTAGCCCCTCTGAGCCAGCGCCAATCGCATCCACTGGCCCCTCCGGGCCCGCAGCCCCAGTTGCCTCCGCTGGTCCCTCCGGACCAGCAGCCCCGGTCGTGTCCGCTGGCCCCTCTGAGCCAGCGCCAGTCGCATCCACTGGCCCCTCCGGTCCCGCAGCCCCAGTTGCCTCCGCCGGTCCCTCCGGACCAGCAGCCCCGGTCGTGTCCGCTGGCCCCTCTGAGCCAGCGCCAGTCGCATCCACTGGCCTCTCCGGGCCCGCAGCCCCAGTTGCCTCCGCTGGTCCCTCCGGACCAGCAGCCTCGGTCGTGTCCGCTAGCCCCTCTGGGCTAGCAGCCCCAGTCGCCTCTGCTGGTCCCTTCGGACCAGCGGCCCCGGTCGTGTCCGCTGGCTCCTCCGGGCCAGCAGCCCCAGTCGCCTCCGCCGGCTCCTACGGGCCAGGCGCCCCGTCTGCCTCCATTGACCCGTCGGACTCAGTGTCTTCTCCTGCCGGGTTGCGCTACACACGTGGCCCAGGCGGAAGCCTCCGACCTCGGCCGGCACTGAGCGCGCAGACCGTCGCACCGTGTCCTGTGGCGCCTCGACCCCCTGTGGCTCCACGTGCCTCCTCCACTCCCACAGTCGTGAGTGGGGACCCTGGCACGAAGGCTCTCGGCCTGACCATCTCGGCTATCATCTCCGACCTTCACCCGGGCTCTGCACTGGGCTACGCCATGCTTCATCACGAGTATGGGCATACCGTCATGGCTGCACTCACCCGCATCCCACATGGAGCTCGTGATGCACACGCCCTCTCCGTCCGGTCCACAGCACGCCCGGAGGACCCAGCCACCCTACACGAGGCTCGAGCCTCTTCTGAGGCCGCACATTGGGATGTTGCCTGCACCGAGGAGCTCGTTGCTATCCGGCAGCACCACGTGTATGACCTCGTCGACCTCCCTCCTGGTCGGAAGGCCATTGGCGCCAAGTGGGTCTTTCGGCGCAAGTGGAAGCCTGACGGGTCCTTGGACAAGTACAAGGCCCGCCTCACAGCAAAGGGGTTTGCTCAGGTCCCTGGGGTCGATTACGACCAGATCTTCGCCCCTGTCGGTCGGTTCTCCACTAGCCGGGCGCTCTTCAGCCTGGTCGCCCAGCATGGGTGGGAGCTGCATCAGATAGACGTGAGCAACGCGTTCCTCTATGGCTCACAAGAGGGTGAGGAGCGCTACATGGTGCAGCCCCCAGGCTTCGACGACGGTACTGGGAGAGTCTGGCGGCTGCGGAAGGCCCTCTATGGTCTGAAGCAGTCGCCTCGGTGCTGGANCACCACGTGTATGACCTCGTCGACCTCCCTCCAGGTCGGAAGGCCATTGGCGCCAAGTGGGTCTTTCGGCGCAAGTGGAAGCCTGACGGGTCCTTGGACAAGTACAAGGCCCGCCTCACAGCAAAGGGGTTTGCTCAGGTCCCTGGGGTCGATTACGACCAGATCTTCGCCCCTGTCGGTCGGTTCTCCACTAGCCGGGCGCTCTTCAGCCTGGTCGCCCAGCATGAGTGGGAGCTGCATCAGATGGACGTGAGCAACCCGTTCCTCCATGGCTCACTCGAGGGTGAGGAGCTCTACATGGTGTAGCCCCCAGGCTTCGACGACGGTACTGGGAGAGTCTGGCGGCTGCGAAAGGCCCTCTATGGTCTGAAGCAGTCGCCTCGGTGCTGGAACCAGGAGATCAGCATCACACTTCTCCGTGGCGGCCTCCTGCGCAGCACCGCTGATCCCGCATTGTTTCTCAGCCCACGAGGTCAGACCTTCGCCGCAGTTCTGGTATACGTTGACGATCTCCTCATTGCGTCACTAGACCTGGCCGCCATCCAACGTGTCAAGGACTTGCTGCACGCCGCCTTCCAGATGAAGGATCTCGGGTCTGCCCGAGTCTTCCTGGGCATGGAGCTCGAGCATGACCGCTCCCAGTGCATCCTACACATCCACCAGGCTGCCTATGTGCAGACCCTGTCAGCTCGCTTCGCCGAGGACCTGCCGCTTGTGTCCAGCGCTTCCTCACCCATGTCACCCGATGGCCAGGTGAAGCTGAAGAGTCCTGACCCAGCTGTTGTGGGGGAGCCAGTTGATGTGACCACGTATCTACGGATCATCGGGTCACTGATGTTCCTGGCGACGACAACGCGTCCAGACATCGCGTTCGCCGTCAATCTCCTCGCCCAATTCTCTCAGGAGCCGCGTCACCTCCACTACGAGGCCGCAATCTGAGTGTTGCGCTATGTTGTCTGGACCCCTCGGCGAGGTCTCATGTTCCACCGCCAGCAGTCCGTCGTCGCAGTGGGCTACACCGACAGCGACTGGGCTAGCAGTCCAGACGGTAGGAGTCGCACAGGCTGGATCTTCCTGATCGGTGGCAGAGCTGTGTCCTGGCGTAGTGGCAAGCAGGGGTGCATTGCACGCAGCACTGCTGAGGCTGAGTACGTGGCCCTTGGCTCAGGCGCGTGTGAGAGTGTGTAGTTGCGTCGTCTGTTGTCCGAGTTGCGTCAGTCTGTCGCATCCATCACCTTGCATTGTGACAATGAGAGTGCCATGGCCATTGCAGACAATGACGGTGTGCATCACACTCACACAAAGCACATCAATCTTGAGTATCACTATGTGCGTTCGTTGTTGCACGACGGCAGCATCAGCATCGTGTGGGTTGAGACAGCACGGCAGCTGGCTGACTTCCTGACCAAGGCACTGAAGCGAGACTCGTTCAAGAAGGCTGTGAGTTCGGTCGGAGTGCGTCCGTGACTTGCCCTCTTTGTCTCTGCCTGCGTCTCTGCGCGTCCTGGGGGAGTCTTTTTGTTGACCGTGTCTCTGTCCGCCCATGTGCAGTACACCTGTGAGTCATGGGGGAGTGTTGGTTTTTGCGCTCATTGTGCTTTGTTGTGTCCTCCCGGCTTGTGTACATCGGCGTGCAGATGACTGACGGCAAGACTCGAAGCTGATGGAGTGTCGTCTGGTGGAGCCGACTCACGCTGACGTCTTCTCGCAGTTCGCTGGAGCCTCCTCTCTCCGGCGACGTGTTCAGCTCCATTGGCACGCCTCCTCGGCGGTCGCGCTGCCGGTGGTCGCTGCCACCGTAGTCGCTGTCTGCATGCGTCCAGCGCGTCCTGTCGCGCCTGCGTCGTCATGCGCTGCCTAGGGTCCTTGTTGCATGTTGCATGGCCCTGGTCGGCAGCATAAACCATCGTGGGCACTGCCTGGATTCAGGCAGCCATAACTCCTCGCTACTATTTTTCTAGTTGATTCTGGGCACACGGCTGCGTTTGCAGCGTCGGTATAATGGCATGGTCTAGTTTTCTCGCAAAATGGACGACGCCCAGGTTTTGGGCTGTCGGCTGTCTGGCAGGCCTCACCGAGAAAACCTGCCAGCTTGAAAACAACTATTTTCTGATTGGCTGGTGAACTGAGTAACAAGCTCTACAGAGCTGGGGGGGGGGGGGGGGGAGGCTAGTTCTTGGAGGGGTCTCCCATTGTGTCTCATTCTAGATTGCTAATCAGTTACTATCAGTTTCCAGCTCCTTTCTGGCGCTAATACTGGCGCGTGCACTTCTGAGTAACAAACCCAGAGCTTCCAGACTTAGACTCTAGAGCAGCAGACTGAGGGGGCAGCTGACTTAAGCAACGAGCGTGGAAGCCCGCACGCTGCATCAAGAACGATGCTGCCCCAACTTGCTGCCTAGTCTCTGTTTAACCACTGAATATTCGAATTTTGACCAATGAGAACATCCTACTAGTCACGAATTCGTGAACTAGGTGCGTAACACAAGAAAGAATGAAACTGTCGGAGAGTCATCAAGGCAAACTAAGAAGCACTCACAGCACATCACCTTGTAATATGCGGACAACTCATTAGATGTCATGACATTTGAATACTACGTTGACAGCATTGACTCGAGCTTGCAAATCCGTGTATGATTGCGGTTGTTTCCCTCTCAATCACTGCTTAAAAACGAGTTTGTTTATATGGTTGTCTTTGCTTGCTTCCGGTTCGATAGCACAAGACATCTATTTGGTCCACCATCCACCACCAATGCAGGTGTAGTTCATACCAACTGCCAATTGGAAGCTTCAAGCTACGTCATCACCAGTCACCCACCAAATGGTTGTTACTGTGCACTTGACACACATGTGGGAAAACACATGTCGACACTTGGCTGTGCTGTTTCTACTTTCTTTCCTCTTTCAAGCTCATCTTTTCAATCTCTCAGCTGCTGGAAATGTCGTCTATCACATTCTGTCTCACAGAACATATTCCTACACACAACCGCTAGCCATGAGGTTAACTCTTCTTTTCCTCTCCCACCTCCAACCTCTCTCTCTCTCTCTCT
>SZWC01015469.1:57630-69559 GCA_023375785.1 Penium margaritaceum | reverse complement strand
CCTGATCATATTTTTTGTGGTCCTAAAATTCGATTTACCACCGTATGGCCATCGGCCGCAGTTAACATGGGCAAAATAAAATTAAAAATGGCCACCGACCACTGTGGTCGGCGCACCGATACTGTGCGTTGTCCCACGGAATCAATGTTGTGCAGATGTTTCATCAGAACTGCGTGTTCATTCTTCCGCCACCTTTTGCACTGCCGTAGTTGATATTGAACATCGTCAGTAGGTGTGTGCATGTCTCCCTATGTTGATCATCAGCTTCGTTCAACAATGCATTGCGACAATGAGCTGGATTCACGCTTTGCAGGGTGCTTGCTGTCAGGGAATCCACGTGATGCGGTCTCGACATTCGTCTGAACGTCTCTTGGTGGTTTACGTCTTCTGTTTTGGGCAAATCTGAGACTGAGCGTGAGCTTCCTAGTCGCCTCACGCTATGTGAGCAGCAATGTAGAGACAGCCAGTTTGCAAAGGGAATAACGGAATTTTGCGTTAGTTTGTTAACATGGACATGACTAAAACATTTATAGGACTAGTCATGAGCTTTCTAATGCACCAAACTGCGTGTAATTTGGCCAAGTGTAGCCCAAGTTACGCTTGCCGGAACGCAGGTCTCACCCTCCACAGAAATGCCTAACGCCTCCATGGCACGCGCACGCTGTGGCGCCTTCTTTCACGTGCAAAGCGCCTTTTCCAAGGTGCAGATCTCATAGCGCGTGGTGTAGGGGTCCCTGCACTGTTTTGACGCACCTCCCCCACTTTTGGGTTGATTTTGGTGATGGATTGTGACGAGGTTTGAAACCTGTCCAAGGACCTGCCGTCAGAATTTCGACAAAGTCCCCGTATTACAAAACGTACTACTGAGTTTCGGACGCCAAGCCAGGATTTTGGCCAAGTCCCTCAGTAACAAACTGTACTACAGGATCCGGTGGATTATCCACCAGACGCCTCGGCAGACCTTCCGGAGAAAAATCTCCAGATGGTACTTTTCTTACTCGGTCCGGCCGAATATCCTCCAGAAATCGAGCCGCAGCCGGCTCCCAGAGCCGCAGCGCACATCCCAACTTTGGAAGGCCATATCTTCCTCGATACTTGTCCGATTCTGGTGAAACAACATGCACCGGCTTTAGGGACTCGTCAAATTTAAGGGGCAATCATCCATTTTAGTGTATAAGCAATCCTTGAGCCGCTAGATCCGCCGGTGCGGATTTTCCTCTTTCTGGCGGCTCGTCAGCGCCTCCCGGCGCCGCGCTTGGGCATGCAGAGGGGCAACTTTTCAACATTCTCCCCCTTGCACCTGCCATGCCTGCTGCTCCTGCTTGCTCGCACTCATCTTCAGCTGTGTCCTCCAGCCCATCACAGCTGGTCATCCCAATCCCAGCCACGCTCGTCGCGTGCCGGTCTGTGGGTTGCGCTTTGGTCAAGCGATCCGCAAGGATATTGTGCGTGCTGCAATGCTGCAGCACCACCTGTCCCTTCTCGACCATTTCCTGTGCATAGTTATAACACACGTCGATGTTTTTCATCCTCTTGTGCTACGTCGGGTTGTTTGTCAGCAAGATTGAGCCGGTGTTTTCCTCTTGCACCACCGTAGGCTCGTGGTGCGGCACCCCAGCTCCCCCAGCAACCTACGGAGCCACACCGTCTCCTTGACCGCCTCGGCCAGCGCGATTTAATGGACTTCCACAATGGAGGTTGCGACGTAGTCCTGCTTCCTGCAGCACCACAAGTCCACTGTAACAGCGAGGAAGAACACGTAGCCGGATGTGGACTCTCGCTTGTCCACTTCCCCAACGTAGTCTGCATCCGTGTAGCAGACCAGACACAAAGGATCCGCCCGTCCTTTGCCATCGAACCTTAGGCGCGCGTGCCGCGTCACCTACAGGTAGCGAACGATGCGCCTGACCGCTTGCAAGTGTAGTGGCCCTGGGTCGGCCACGTACCTGCTCACTTGGCCCACCGCGTAGGCCACATCCGGTCCAGTCGCCACCATGGTGTACATGAGGCTGCCCACCGCCAATTGGTAGGGCACCCCTGCCATATCCTCCCGCTCTTCTTCTGTTTGTGGCACAATTGCCGCACTCAGTTCACAGATCGTGGAGACCAGACTGCAAACTGGTTTGCAGTCCTCCATGCCGTACCACTTCAATACCTCTGCCACGTATCTGGCCTGCCCCAGCTCAAACGTACGCACCCTCTCGTTTCGCGTAGTACTCACCCCGAGATAGAACTCCAGCTCGCCCATGTCCGACATCTAGAACCTGCTACTCAGTTTCTCTTTCAGCTATTGTAGGCTTGGTAGGTCTGAGGAGCACAAGATCATATCGTCCACGTATAGTGCGACGATCTGATGGAGCTTCTTACTGTGCCGCTCGTACACACTGTGATCCGTCTCACAGCGCTTGAAGCCGAGCTGTGCCGTAAAGCTGTCCATCCGTTGGTACCAGCATCGGGGCGATTGTTTCAGCCCATCCAAGGACTTCCACAGCTTGCACACCTTGCCCTCCGGCACCTCCATGTAAATTTATTTGTCAATGATGCCATTGAGGAAGGTCGTCGTTACATCCATCTGGTGGAGCTCCATATCCTTCGCGGCTGCCACCGCAAGAGTTGACCGGATGCTTGTGAACTTGTCGACGGGGTTAAACGTCTCATCGTAGTGCTCGCCCTTGCGCTGTGCGTAACCCTTTGCCACTAGCCGCGCCTTGTACTTGTCCACCACACCTTCTTTCGTGAACTTGGTCTTGAAGACCCACTTGTAGCCGATGACCTTGGCGTCTTTCGGCCTGTCAACTAGCTCCCACGTGTTGGTTTTACCAATAGATGCCAACTCCGACTTGATGGCGGCATCCCACTGCTTCCCCTTGGGTCGCGCAAGTGCCTCTTGCACAGTCTTCGACTCTGTTGATGCAGCCAGCATGCATTGTGTCATGCCGATCTATCGACAGATGCATGCGTCAAAACACTTTCTTACTTTCCGCTGCCTCCCGCTGCGGTGCGGCAGTTTTGATGGCGTCTCGTCACTCTGCTGTGATCCTTCCGACTCTGCCCGCTCCGGTGAATCATCGACTGGACAGCTCCACGAGGGTCTCTTCCGCTCCGACGAATCATCGACCGGATGAGCGGCACGTCCGGAGGATTTTTCTCTGACGCCCAACGCCGTGAGTGTGCGCTTTGGCACCCGCGGTGCCCCATTCGACGGATCTTTCCGCCGGATCTCCAGCCCAGATGCATCGTCATCGGAGTCCTCTGCGTCGGCTGGTGCACCTGCTGCACTGTTGCACTCCGATGCCACATCATCGACCTCCATGACCGCCGGCTCCTCCTCGTAGTCAAGGAGTTGGAACCACTCCCCCTGTTTTGGAGTATTCCAGATGCTCATGTTGCTGCTGTGACTACTGAAGATCTACTGCTCGTCGAACTCGACATCACGGCTGCGGATGATCTCTTGTGTGCGTGGGTCCCAAAGCCGATATGCCTTTTGTATGCTCTCGCAGCCGAGGAACAAGCACGGCTTTACCCACAGTTCCAGCTTGCTTTCGCGTCGTTGTGCCACCTACACCATCACGTGCGCCTTGCACCCGAACACCTTCAGGTGTGCCACGTTTGGCTTGCGCCCGCTCCAAACCTCCTATGGCATCTTTCAGCTGTCCTTACCCTTCAGCAGCGCTGTTGGGGTGATGTTGATGGTGTAGCTTGCTGTACGCACAGCCTCTGTCCAAAACCCTCGCAATAACCCTGCATCCACAAGCATGGTCCGCACCATGTTTAGCAAGGTCTGGTTTGCCCACTCTGCCACTCCGTTGGACTGTGGTGAGTAAGGCGTAGTGAGTTCCCACTTGATGCCTTGTTGCTTCATCCACCCGTTGTAGCCCACGTACTCTCCGCCATTGTCGATGCGTAGCATTTTGACCTTTCGGCTAGTCTGCCTTCACCGTTGTGACGTACTACTTCAGCCGGTCCAGGACCTCGCCTTTCTGCTTCATGAAGTACACGTAGAGCTTCCTCCTGCAGTCATCGGTGAAGGTGACGAAGTGTCTCAGGCCGCTGTTTGATGGCGTTTTGAATGATCCGCACACGTCACTGTGCACAACCTCCAGCAGGTCTTTTGCGCGACCCTTGTTCTCGTTGAACGGCTTGCGCTGCGCCTTGCCCAAAATGCAAGGCTCACACTTTTTGTGCACTGCTGCATCTGCTGCCGCGTCTGCTGCACCATCTATGACGAGGCCGCACACCATGTTGCGCTTTACCATCTCCTTAACGGTTGCGGGCACCGAGTGCCCCAAACTTCGGTCGGGTGAGCTTGAGGTCAGCGCTTTCTCCCTTGGCCATGTTGAAGACGCGCTCTTGCAAGTCTGCTATGTCCGATGCCGCGAGGATCACCTTGGTCTCCACGATGTAGAGACCGCCCTCGCGCTTTGCCTCCAGCACGACCTCGTCGTCACCGTCCATGCGTACCACTACGCCGTTCATGCGGAAGAGCACCTTATACCCCTTGTCCTTCAAGAAGCTGACACTCAACATGTCTGCCAGGCCGGGGAAGTGCTGCACATCACAAATTGTGCACAGCTCCTTACCGCCCACCACGACTTCCTCCTCCACGTCACCTCGGCCGGCCGCCGGCTTGACTTTGTCATTCGCGGCCACCATTGTCTTGGAGGACTTCTCGTAGGTGATGAACCCCACCTTCTCGACTTGGATGTGCTCCTCGGCCCCAGAATCCAGGCATCGCCTGTCGGCCTTCTTGAGGAAAGGGTTCGTGTTACCATTGAGGAGCGACCTGTATTTGCTATTTTTGCCGCCGGTCTTCGCCTCCTCCGGGCATTCACGGGTCCAATGGCCCTCCTTGCCGCGGTTTCGCCATGGACCTTCCTTGGCACCCTTCTTGCCGCCGCCCTTTCCGCCGCTTCCTCTGCCCTCGCTTCTGCCAGCACGCGTTTTGGTGACAAGGGCCAATGAGGAAGACGAGGACTCCCCACAGCTCCGGTGTTGCGCCTCGTTGCGGATGTACTCTACAACCTCGCCATAGGTGAGCTTGTCCTCCGACCATCCTCCAAGAACGGTGATGAGTGGACCCCAACTTTCAGGCAGGGCCATGAGGTGGACCATCGCCTGCACCTACGTGTCGATCTTCCACCCCCACGTCATTGCATTGTGAGGCGAGCGACTCGATCTGCTGCATGGCAGAGATGACATCATCTCCCTCATCGATTCTCACCGTAAGGAGCCATTTCATCGTGAATATTTTGTTTGCGAGCGACTTGGATTGATGGATGGCGCAGATTGTTTGCCAAGCTTTGGCTGCCAACTTATAGCCTTGGAAATAGCCCCACTACGACTTGGCTATCCCAGACACCAGGAGCATGAGCGCCTCCGTGTTCTTCTTTTCGAAGGCATGCTTCTCCGCGTCCGCAGCAGTCACCTCTGCGAGCACCTCCTTTCCCAACATGACATCCAGCAGCCCCTTATGCGCAAGGTACAGCTCAAATTGCCACTTCCATAGCCCAAATCCCAAACCGCCCGCATACTTCTGGATGGGCTGCGTCTCCTTCTACGCCATTTGCGCAGCTTCTACTCTGATGCATTCTCAGAACTTCACGACGACGTCCTAGATGAGGATCCCGTGCACTGCAGAAAATGTGAATGTTGGAGACTATCAGGCCCGTGGGCCCATAACCCTTTGTCACGGAATCCACGTGATGTGGTCTTGAAGTTTTTCTGATCGTCTCTTGGTGGTTTAGGTCTTCTGTTTTGGGCAAATCCGAGACTGAGCGTGAGCTTTCTGCTCGCCTCAGGCTATGTGAGCAGCAATTTACAGACAGTCATTTTGTGAAGGGAATAACGAAATTTTGCGTTAGTTTTTTACATAGACATGACCAAAAAATTTATAGGGCTAGTAATGAGCTTTCCAACACACCAAACCACGTGCAATTCGGCCAAGCGTAGCCCAAATTACGCTTGCCGAAGCGCAGGTCTCACCCACCACAGAAACGCCTAATGCCTCCATGGCGTGCACACGCCGTTGCACCCTCTTTCACTTACGAAGCGCCTTTCCCAAGGCGCAGATCCCATTGCACGTGATGTAGGGGTCCCCTGCACTGTTTTGATGCACCTCCTCCACTTTTTGGTCGAGTTTGGTGGTGGGTTGTGACGAGGTTTGAAACATGTCCGAGGACCTGCAGTCAGAATTTTGACTGTCCCCGAGTTAGAAAACGTACTACTGAGTTTCGGACGCCGAGCCAGGATTTTGGCCAAGTCCTTCAATAACAAACTGCACTACAGGATCCAGTGGATTATCCACCGGACGCCTCGGCAGACCTTCCGGAGCAAAATCTCCAGATGGTACTTTTGTTACTCGGTCCGGTCGATTATCCACCAGAAATCAAGTCGCAGCCGGCTCCAAAGCTGTCGCGTACACCCCAACTTTGGAAGGCCATATCTCCCTTGATACTTGTCCGATTCCAATGAAACAACATCCACCGGATTCAACAACTTGTCACCTTTAGGGAGAAATCATTCATCCTAGGATCCGAGCAATATTTGAGCTGCTAAATCTGCTGGCGTAGATTTTCCTCTTTTTGGTGGCTCGTTGGCGCCTCCCGGCGCCGCGCTTGGGCATGCGGAGGGGCAACTTTTCAACACTTGCTGACTACTCTAGGGGCATGGCTATAAGGCTCAGGAAATGCCTTTTCTTCGTCAAGGTTGAGATATCGAGTGTCAAAGGCTTGCAGATGCAATGAACTATTGCAGGAGCCTGCTTCCTGATTTCAAGAAGGGTTTTTATGCATCTTGGATGAACGTCAAGCAATTGGCAGTTGTGGCTGGCAAAGATCCATCGATTCTTGTCGGTTGTTTCCTCAGTTCATTTTCCTTCAATTGTGGTAAACCTACAACAATTTTGTTAAAAAATAAGATGGGGGATGTGATGGAAGTAAACCCATGTTTTGGTCTGCAATGCTGCAATGGTCGGGGATGGGAAAAAGTCATGCCATCGGTGCAGTCCAGGACGCCATGAAGTACTGTGAAATGGAGTTGAACCGCCATTTGAAGCAAACATTTTTTGGCATGAAACCATGCACTAGACTAATCCATGAGCTTTCATTGGTGAAGAAATGTGTTGTGCCAAGGGTCCACCGCAGACTCAAAGTCCACTGAAGTTTCTGAGAGTTCTTTACCGGCTGTGCCTGCTAGGATTGTGCCTCGGTGGTTCAAGGAGGTGGAAAATTTCAACAGTGCAGGAAAGTGATTGTAATGGCTGCGGTTGTAAGCCTGTGCCGGAATGACGTACAGCTGATCGATGTTGGTTTTTGTTGTTGTTGTTTTTGTTGTTGTTGTTGTTGTTGTTGTTGTTGTTGTTGTTGTTGTTGTTGTTGTTGTTGTTGTTGTTGTTGTTGTTGTTGTTGTTGTTGTTGTTGTTGTTGTTGTTGTTTTTTTGTGTGTGTCTGTGTGTGTGTGTGTGTGTATGTGTGTCTGTTTGTGAGTGTGTGTGTGTGTGTGTGGTGTGTGTGTGTGTGTATGTGTGTCTGTTTGTGAGTGTGTGTGTGTGTGTGTGGTGTGTGTGTGTGTGTATGTGTGTCTGTTTGTGAGTGTGTGTGTGTGTGTGTGGTGTGTGTGGGTGTGTGTATGTGTGTGTGTGTGTGTATGTGTGTGTGTGTGTGTGTGTGTGTGTGTGTGTGTGTGTGTGTGTTTTGTTTTTGTTTTTTCAATGCAGTGATCTATGAAAAAATGCACTAGATCATGGTAGATCAAACGGCTACATGCTTGTGTGCACTGACGACATGTACGGATGCATTCTTGGATAAATCGCATACAAGGTATGTGTGGACGTTATTTCCTGTTTGTTTTGTCAAGCATTGCAGTCCTTTTATTATAACTTGACCAGTAGTGCTACAGATGTGTAAATTCTTCTTTTTTTGATGCTCAGCCGGGACATGTTGTGCAGGGTGGCCACGGCACTGACCGGCCGGAGCTTCTCAGGTTGGTGGACGGATCAGATTGGTGTAGGGAGACGGTTTCCACGAAAGGAGAGGGTGGTTGAGAGCACACATGTGGTGTTTGCTGGTGGGACTCAGCCTGTCGACTTTCGGAAGTGTCCAATGTTTGACAACGGAGATGGTTTATTCAACCCTTTCTCCCTCATCATCCTGCAACTGATTCTTCAGTCAAAGGGTCCATGGATTTCAGAGACAACGATGTATATTTTCCGGATATCTGACTTTTTTATGAAGCGTCTTGATTTACCATTTAAGTATTGAAGCAAGTACCAAGGAAGAGGATATTTTTACCGCCTAGCCTCTGATGCAGCCTCTAATTCAGCATATTGAGGTAACTGATGTTCATTCCCATGTCGCATTGGATGGCATGGACATGAAAACGAAAGAGGAAATGTTCTTTCCACACACCACTGTGGGCACAGTGCAACTGTGCCCGGTTATTCCATGTCAACAACAGGTGCCAAAGGTATTGGTGGGTAGTGGACTATTGTGACTTAACAATGTGAGGGATATGCATGGTCATAGTCATTGTACGTGCTCCTTCCTGACTTTGTTTTGTTTTTTTTCATGCAGCTCTTGCTGCACATTTGTGGAATGTATCATTCTGCAGTAGATGGTAAGATCGTGCCGAGGGATGTCGCATCCCATGTCACCTTGGAAGTGGAGGTGTTGAAAAATCAATTTCTGTTTTGAGTCCGAGATCTTTTGGAGTACACTGTGAACAACGGGGCTGCTTCCCAGAATGGTGAGTTGTGTGTGTGTTCGGTACACCGGAAAGATGACTGAGGGAAAAATCAGGCACATATTTTGTGGGGAGGTTTCTTCTCGGTGCTTTATTAATAATGTGGTTTTGGCAGGGTACTTGGGCAAAATGGATGGAATTTTGGCAAAGATGATTATCATCCTCCATGTACTAGATGTTGCGGTACTCTTTGACAGTGAGCCTGCCTTCGATGGTGGCATGTATCCGCCTCCCAGTAACGCACTATTGTGCTCTGCCGGAGGACACAGTGGTACGTTCAGTTGCAATGTTGGAACATTTCATTCGAGTTCAGGTGATTCTTGCCAACGAAAGCGACGTCGCAGATCACTTTCTCCCTTTGCACGACACGGGTTTGTGGTTGGCCCGTCATCCACAAAGTATGAGGAATGTTAATTGGGATATCATGTTGGGTTACACGGTGCGGACAGAGGACTTTTTGACTCCTGGACGGGTGTGCATGGCTTGCGTCCTTTGACACTTTGTGGAGTAATTTCTGTGCATGCATTGTTTCTGGATATTAATGACATTCATTGGTAATGCACATGAATACTTGGAGTACCTTGTGGACAGTATGCGAGAGTAAAACATTGTGTACTTCTCTGATTGGGCAAGATCAAAATGCCGGGTCACAGGTCAACAGCGTGAATGGGTGAAGTTGAGGCTATGTGTCAACAAGATACTGGAGTGGGGGCATTTTTTCAAGGATCACGCATGAATGCATGTCATTTTGTTTCAATTTTTCCTGGTTTGCTTTGGGAGCTCTGGTACACATTGGATTATGCAAGACGTCCTGTGGGTTTGTCCATGACGTTGGTAGCAACACACTGTACAAACAGTGTTGTGTTCTTCATATAGGTGTTAAAATGGATGTGCTTGTGCTGAAGAAGTATGTTCCGGCTGCCGAGGTGCAGGGGAGGTACGCTGTCCATAATTTATTCTCTTCAACCGACATAAGCGTGACACATCTTAATACCGCCAAAGAGTTGGAGTGAGTTTCCTTTTTTTTTTTTTTTTGGCTCTATGTGTAGTTTCCTGTCTTGTTTGAATAAAATTCTTACTATTTGAGGTACCTTTCCTTTTTTTGTGTAGCTGGTATGAAAATCCAGGTGAGCCTTTGGTTGTGCGTGTGTACCGTACTACTCACGCAGAACGTTTACAAGTCGGGGAAGTATTCCAGTTTACCTAGTACTGTTCCAGTGATGTATTTGGTCACATAATGAACTTTTTGTGCATGGGTCTGGCTGTGGCATTTGCTTTTTCATGTAGCGTGGAAGATTTTGGCAATGAGAATGCTGTACTTGGTACCTCGGTTGCTGGAGTGGACACACTTACTGGTGAGCTTGGTCCTAATGGCACTAGAATTTTACATGGAGAAGAAGGGGGCGGTCTTAGTGAAAGGAACAGCGTATGTAGGCCAGAACACAATGTGGGGTGTTTTCCTTCACCGGCAGGAAATGCAAGTGATGAAACGGCCTCCATTAAAACAAGGTAATGTAGTACCTTTGGTGCAGGACTGAACAAGAGGCAGGTGGCTGCTAGAGGAGGCCATGGTGTTAAGCGTGGACGCAAGTCCCCATCCTCTGGAGATGCTCGGCCTGTGTCGTGTAACACTTCAGTGCTGCCAACAGCATTGTCAAATGACTGTAACAATCCTGTCCAGACACAGCTAGTACATGCGTAGATTGTGCCAACACACGTTTTGGTGGCAGATCAGTTTTTGACGCAAATCTGTGAGTGCCTCTGCGACAGGTGTTGGCTCTTCTTGAACCAGGTATGAATAGTTAAAGCCTGTCCATTCACCCCTATCTGCGTCGTAATGCTGCTGAGGTACTTTGAGACGTGAACTGCTCTTTGAACCTGCTCACTGTTGCTGTTGATGTGGAGGCTTCAGGTGTGCTTCATCATTGATGATGGGAGGGTTATCCTCCCCATGGTCAGGAAAGTCAGATACATCGGATTCAGAGTGTGATTCCTCGGAGTCATCTTCATCAACTCCTCTCCTTATTGCACCATCCAGCCCATGCACATGCCAATGTACTTGTGCTTCCTCTCCCTCCTCAAGGAGGGTGAGCCAATCTCCCTGTTTGGGAGTGTTCTCAAGTTTGAGAAGCTCTCCCTTACTCACAGACCTTTCATGGAAATCTACGTCTTTACTATGGATGACCTTCTTGGCTCCATGGTCCCATAGTCTGTAAGCTCTGTGGGCAGTTTCGTAGCTGATGAAGATACAGTTCCGTGCTATTGCATCTAGCTTCCCAGGCAGTGATGACCTGGCCACCCCGAACCCCGGCACATCGATGTCCACCTCGGTACATCGACGTGATCCACCCCACATTGGCCACCTCGGAACCTCGGGTCTCACTAGGGTGGACTGTGCATTTTTATGGCTATTCCTAGGTGCCGAATACACACAGAATTGTCCTTTTTTTTTGCGGATGCAGTCGCCGGTTGACTCCATCGTCGCTCGAATTACCTCATCCTCATGTAATCAGCCACGCTGACTCACTATGGCAGCATTGTACGTGTCACAAACAGCGTGGAATGCTGCCTATCCAGGGCAATGCCAGCTGGCAAGACAAATTGCGAAGCCTGTTTTGAGTCACAAATCAAGTTTCGTTTATCAAAGTGATGTGTGTGAAATCTCAAGCAAAGAATTTCAACAATCAAACCTTGCCATTCCTTGTTCGAGGATCAAAGCTCGTAGGAAATAAAATCACACATTGTAAAGTCTATATTGCAATAAGTTCAATTCTAGAAGTTTGACTTCCGAAGCTTCAGATCGGGCTTCAAAACTGAGGCGAAGCTCGATGTTAGATTTTCGACTTTCGATGTTCCGAATCGGACATTGATTTTCGAACTTCGAAGTCCAACGTTTGAAGTTTGAGAATTGGTGTTCAAAGACTAACGTTTGATTTCTGGAGTGTAGGTTTTACATGCGAGCGTCTAGGTTTGGAGCTACGAGCAAGTGAAACATCATGTTAAGCATGCAAACCCCTTGATAAACTAATTGTTTATAACTCTACTATGTAATTTGAACCGACACGGCTTGGATGGGCGTGTGGTGGGGGGGGGGGGAAGGGGGCTGTCCTCATTTTCTGGAAGACGGGCTCAGTGTCTCCTCGTGTCTCACTTGGTTGGTGGTCAAGGTTGTGGGGGGGGGGGGGGGGGG
>SZWC01015469.1:38996-50499 GCA_023375785.1 Penium margaritaceum | reverse complement strand
GGGGGAGGGGAAAGTGTATGGAGTAAGTGTATGGGGTATTGTATCACTGTCTGGGGAGTAAGTGTTTCGTATTCATACACGTGTATTATATAGTTGGATTTTTTCCTTGGTGTGATTGACCACTGATAGGGAGAGGAGGGGAGAGAGGGAGGGGGAGGAGAGGAAAGTGTATTGGACAAGTTTATGGGGTAGTGTATCACTTTCTTTCTAGTAAGTGTATCGTTTTCATACACATGTGTATTGTACTGTTGGATTTGTTCCTTGGTGTGAGTGAGCACTGATGGGGAGAGGGAGGGAAGGAGGGAAAATTGTATGTGGCGATTGTACAGGGTAGTGTATCATTGTGTGGACGGTAAGTATATCATTTGCATACACAAGTTTGGAGGCATTGTATGAGCTAGTGTATTTCTTGTTTCGAGGTTCATGAAGACTGGTAAATCTTAGGAAATTCCCTAGGATAGAAAGTGGAATTGGGGTTTTTCTTGGAATCTTCCAACATTTTGTGTCTCATGGAAGGAAGGTTCCCAGTCAATGGCTGTATCCGTAAAGGAAGGTTCCTGGTACTTTCACTTTTATATTACCATGCGTGTACATTGTTTGTAGAGTGTATGGATTTGGGGGGATTGGTTATAAATGCAGCCCTCATGGAGGTGATCAGGCTCACTAAGAGGCGCCTAGGTAGGATCAACTGTTTGTGAGAGGGAGTTGCACGTTGCACAGACAGAAGTTATAGAAGCAAATGTAAGTCTACAGAGAATGCAAATATCTGAATTGACTCTTGAGTAAGAAAGTACATGATAACAGCTTTCTGAAAAGCACTTATATGCCACATTTGGCCGAGGGAGAACTGGAGTACACTCTGTCAAAATTGACCCTCTAGCACACTCCTTGCCTAGCGGGATGAGCGACAGTCACATTGTCATACATGGAAATTATGTCTCCCAAAACCTGCACAACCGATAAGTGTTGAATGCTCCTTTGAAATCTATTGGAGGTCCTCCAACCATCTTTTCTCCTTGAAGGCCGCTCTCAGCCGTCCTGGTCAATAATGTTTGCCGTATTTTTTCCTGAAAGTGCTCAGGTCATCACTTGAACCCGACCCATGATCTCCAAACTTTGGAAATCCATGTCTCACTGAAATGGACTCCAAACTGAGTTCCATGGAGTACATTTGAACCTGTGAAACATCCTTTATGCAACTGTAATGCCGGATAATTTTTATCAAGAAACCTATTTTTGTCACTTTCTGGCACCTTCATATGCATCATTCTCTCACTTTGCAAGAATAAAATTCACACAAGTCCGCATTGTACCCTCAGCTGCTCAAAGTGGTGCGCTGCCAGCGGCTTGGTCAAGAATTCTGCCATATCATGCTTGAAGAGCAGAACTTGATCTAAACCACCTGCTTTGCCACGAGCTCACGGATTTAAGTGGCACCGTAGGCCAATGTGCTTGGTGAAAGCGTGGAACTTGGCATTCTTTGTCAGAGCAATGACACTCATGTTGTCACAGTAGATGGTGGTTGCTATTTTCTTCTGCTGCCCAAGGCTTTCCAGCAGCTCATACAGCCACACGGATTCCTTTGCTACTTCACTTAGGGCGATATTCTCTGCTTCAGTGGAGGAGAGGACGACGTACTCCTGCTTCTCGCTCCTGCAACTGATTGCACCTCCTCCGAGCTGATGGATATAGGGTACCAAAAATTGACCAAAGTGGATTGCTTGATAAAAATTATCAGGCATAACAGATGCACGGAGGATGTCTACCTGGTTCTGTAGCAATTTACGGAACTCGATTTGGAGTCCGTTTGAGGGGGACATGGATTTTCAGGCTTTGGTGGCAGTGCGTCCGGTTCAAGTGACGGCTCCTGCACTGCGAGCACCAGTGACGGCCAGGGAGGCTTCTAGCGGCCTTCAAGGTAGAAAGGCGGCAGGAGGACCTTCAGTTAGCTTCAAGGTACCCATCAAGATTATTGGTTGTGCACATGGCAGGAATGGTAATTCACTTGTGTGAGTGTGTGACTGTCGCTCATCCCGCTAGGTTAGGAGTGTGCTAGGAGGTGAACTTTGGTGCATACTTAGGCTTGTTAGAAAGTTGTGTTAGTTTAATTTCTCATCCATGAGTCAAACCAGCCATTTGTGCTCTCTACACAACTTCACAAGCTTCCGTATTTTTGTCTCTGCAACCTGCAACTTGTCTCTCACATACAATTGGTCCTGCTTAGCAGCCCTTGGTGAGCCTCATCACCTCCCTGAGGGCTGCCCAAGTTTCTATCGGTAATATCAGAGCTAGAAAAAGGTCCTTCCTCACCCTTCAGGCATCCCTTGCACGTTGGTGTGTGAGAGAGTCCGTTTGTGATGAATCTACAGTCAAGATGGCAACATTCGAATCTGTGGTGGCCGGCATCAACATCGCCAAGCTTGAAGGCAAGAATTTCGTCAACTGGAGCAACAACATGAAGATGTTGCTCATGGAGAAGGGAATCTGGAGCCATGTGAGTGAGGCAAACTCTGTTGAATCCTCCCTCTTCTCTGTCGAGGCCCGTATCCACCGCTAGAAGCAGGACCGCGTGCTTGCCACCATCTACCTCGACCTCGCCGAACGGCAGCAACTACGGTCCACGACAACCTCACCTCATAAGAGGTTTGGAACAATTTTGAGTCCACCTATGCTTCCAATTCAATCCTCATGAACATGCAGCTGCATCTTCGTTTTCACACCGTGAAGATGGATGGTCAGGCTCCATGATCGATTGTGATAGCTTTGGCTGACCAGCTTGATGCAATTGAGGACCCTGTCAAGGAACATTTTCTCATGCTGACTATCCTCTCTGGCCCTCCTATCAGCTACACTCCTCTCATTGTTTCCCTGGACCAGCGTGGCAACAGGCTCTTGCTCGATGACATGGAGGAGGAGCACCGGATAAGGGAGAAGTAGGAAGTGGACTGGACATAGCCCTTATCACCAACATGAGTCACGGGGGTGGTATTGCATCAACCAATGATAGCGAAGGTGGAAGGCAGAAGAAGGGCAATTGCCACTACTCCAAGAAGCTAGGCCATTGGACGCATGAATGCCGGAAGAAGAAGGTAGACCTTACAATTGGGGTGGGAGCGGGGAACAGTCCGACGTCTCTACCAACACCGCTGACTGGGAGAGTGGGTTCGTGAGCACCATCCGGGTTCTACACTTCCAACACTGAATTGTTCTGGATGATCGACTTGGGAGCCACTCGGCACATGACCTGTCGCCAGGAGTGGTTTGTTGTCTACATTGCTATTGAACCTCCCCGAGTATACATGGTTGACAATCATGTACAGATGACGGTGGGAGAGGGAGAGATTATTTTCTGTGCAGGGGATGCATGCGGAACGTCATGTGAAGGGGGTGCTCCATGTTCCAGGGCTGGCAGCAAACCTCCTCTCTGTTTCCTCTCTCATCTCCCAAGGCCTACAGATCCGCTTTGAGGATGGTGGCTACACCATCTCAGCACATGCGGGCTAGGTTCTTGCAAAGCGGACAACGACAATGGCCTCTGCCATCTTTTTGTGGCATTGGAGAAGGCAGCTGCCTCAGCAAGAGCTACGAGAGTGGGAGACAACAACATCCGCCTGTGGCATCGCTAGCTTGGACACCTTGCCTTTGGCTCAGTCATCTCCATACAGCAGATGGTGCGTGGCCTGCAGCTGAAGGAGGTGAAGCAGCCCGGTGCGTTGGTTTGCAAGAGCTACATTGAAGGGAAGCAAGCCCGCTATCCATTCCCTAAGGAGGGGAAGGTGGCAACTGAGCTTCTCTCTCTTGTGCACTCTGACATGTGTGGTCCCATGTCATCACAGTCCTTGTCCGGCAAGCGGTTTTTCCTCACATTCATTGATCACAAGTCGCAAAAGACATGGGTGTTGTTTCTGGCCGGGAAGGATGAGTCTTTTTATGCATTCAAGGCATGGTTGGCTGCTGCATAGAATGAGAGTGGCAGGGGTCTGAAGGAGCTTTGCACCGATGGTGGAGGCGAGTACCTCTCCAATGAGTTTCCTGAATTCCTCAAGAACCACAGGATCCGACACGAGGTGACGCCACCTACAACACTGTAGCTGAATGGCGTGGCTGGGCGTGCCAACCGCACGCTCATGGAGCATGTCAGCAGCATGGTCAAGGATGCTGAGCTCCAGCCAACATTCTGGGCGGAGGCAATTTACACCACCGTGTACCTGAAAAACCGGAGCCCGACACGTACCGTGCCCTATTTACGTCGGAGGAGGCATGGACGGAACGCAAGCCAACTGTCACGCAACTGAAGGTGTTTGGCTGTGGCACATTCACCCATGTGCCTACCGCTAACCACAAAAAGCTGGATGCCAAGGGTGTGAAGGCTACCTTCCTCGGCTATGACAGCATGTGATACTAGTTGTACAACCTCTCCGCAGGCAATGTTATCCGCAGCCGTGACGTGGTATTCAAGGAGGACGTGAAGGACTGGACATGGAGCCCTATGGAAGCAGTCACGGTTGCACTGACTCTTGAGCTTGTGGGAGCCGAAGAGCCTACAGCCGAAGAGGAACAAGCGGAAGGTAGTGGTGACAGGGAAGCAGAGGGAGCTGATGAGGCAAAGCAGCCGACGACTGAAGCAGACAAGGAGGAGCAGATAAGCAAGCAGCAACAGCTGCCACAGAGGCCTGCATGCCTCAAGCATGGTGTAAATGATCATGTGGAGCCACTCTGGTGATCCAAGTTCATCGCAAGCAAACAGAGGCCACTGGAGGAGCTGCTGATCCTGTGTAATTTTTTATCTTCACAGGCGTCTTCTGACCATGAGCTCCTCTTCCTCACCATCACCGACGGCCCAATGACATTCAGCAAAGCCATGCGCAGTGACGATGCAGTAGATTGGCATGTCGCAGCAGACAAGGAGTACAAGGCACTAATGAAGAACGAGACCTGGACTCTCGAGAAAGCTACACGTGGTAGCCGGATGATTGGCTGCAGGTGGATCTTCCGACGCAAGCGCGGTGCTGATGGTAAGGTGCTCAGGTACAAAGCACGGCTGGTTGCGAAGGGGTATGTGCAGACTGAGGGTGTGGATTACAACAAGACGTTCACATCCATTGCAAAGTTTCCCTCCATCCGTGCAATCCTTTCTCGTGTTGCTGCCATGGACTTGGAGGTGCACATGATGGATGTGACGTGTGCATTTCTGAATGGTGACCTTGAGGAGGATGTGTACATGGAGTAGCCGGAGGGGTATGTGGTGGAAGGGCAGGAGGACCATGTGTGCAAGCTTGTGAAGGCACTCTATGGCCTGAAGCAAGCGCTATGTGCATTGTACCACAAGATTGATGAGCAGCTAACTAGCCTTGGTTTTGTGCACAGTGAGGCAGATCATGCAGCATATTGGTGCATAGAGGACAAAAGCTAGGTCATCATCCTGCTCTATGTTGATGAATTGCTTATTGCCTCTGACCCCAAAGTCACTCCTCGGAGATTCTAAGTAGTCCCTTGCAGCCAGGTTTGACATGAAGGACATGGGAGAGCTGAGCTACTACCTAGGTCTTCACATGAAACGTGATCCGCAGCAACAGACCTTGGAGTTATCGCAGAGCACTTACGTGACTGACATTGTCAAGCGCTTCGACATGGGAGGTGCACGGAAGGTGGAGACACCGCTGGAAGTGGGAGCAAAGCTAATCATCACGTAGGATCCTCACGGCAAGCAACATAGAAACTGCATGGAGGTGGTACCATACCAAGCAGCAGTCGAGAGCCTCGTGTATGCAGCCGTCGGCACACGCCTCGACATCAGCCAAGCAATGGGAGCAGTGAGAAAGTTCTGCACCGACCGGGTGTGCCACAATGGGAAGCGGTCAAGTATGTGTTGCGCTACCTTGACAGCAGGAGCAGCCTTAGCCTCACCTTCGACGGCAACAACTGTCACATCCTCATCAGGTACAGTGATGCAAATTGGGGCAGAGTTCTAGACACAAGGAGATCAACTAGTGGTTTTTTGTTTTTGCTTGGAGGAGCAGCAATCAGCTGGAGGAGCGTTAAGCAGGAGGTCGTTGCTCTTTCCTCCAATGAGGCAGGCTATATCGCTTTGAGCAAAGCAGAAAAGGAAGCAGTGTGGCTGCGTGAGCTGCTGGCAAGTATTGGGCAGCATCAGAAAACTGCAACTACCATCTACTGTGACAACAAGAGCGGCATTGCACTCACAAAGAACGCAGAGTTCCACACCCGTACCAAGCACATCGACCTGCACTACCACTTTATCTGCGAGCTCGTGAAAAAAGAGGTGGTGCACATCAAGTTCTTCCCCTCAAGCATGATGCTGGCAGGTTTCCTGACCAAGGTGCTGGAAGCACATCACTTTCAGCAGCTAAGGGCACACTATAGACTTGTGTGATTTTTATTCTCGCAAAGCGGGAGAATGATGGATATAGGGTACCAAAAAGTGACTAAAGTGGCTTTCTCGATAAAAGTCATCAGGCAAAACAGATGCATAGAGGATATTGTCTTGGTAATGCAGCAATTTACGGAACTCAATGCGGAGTCCGTTTGAGCGAGATATGGATGTTCAAGATTTGGTGGAAGTGGGTCCGGTTCAAGTGACGGCTTCTGCACTACCAGGACCAATGACGGCCAAAATTATTGGCCATGGAGGCTTGGAACGGCCTTCAAGGTAGAAAGGCGGCAGGAGGACCTTCAGGGAGTTTCAAGGAAGGTCCCCATCAAGATTATTGGTTTTGCACATGGCAGGGATGGCAATTCTCTTGTGTGAGGGTGTGACTGCCGCTCATCCTGCTAGGCTAGGAGTGTGCTAAGAGGTGAAATTTGATAGGGTGGTTCTTCCAGCTCTATGTGCCAAATGGAGTGTACTTAGGCTTGTTAAAAATCTGTGTTAACGTACTTTCTCATCCATGAGTCAAACCAGCCATTTGAGCTTACAACACAACTTCACACGCTTCCATATTTTTGTCTCTGCAACCTGAAACTTGTCTCTTACGTACCATTGGTCCTGCCTAGCAGCCCTTGGTGAGCCTGATCACCTCCCTGAGGGCTGCCTAAGTTTCTATCACAAGGAACAACACAAACCCACTGGTCGACCTCCTTGTTTCCTGGTCACCTCCCCATTCTGCATCACTGTAGTCAATGAGGATGGGGTTGTTGTTGCCGTTAAAGGAGAGGCAAGGGCTGCTACTGCTATCAAGGTAGTGCAGCGCACGCTTAACCGCCTCCTTGATTCATGCACAAATTGTTGAGCACTCCCCCTGCTCGGCTGATGTCAAGGCATGTACCGACTGCTGCGTACATGAGGCTCCCAAGTGCTACTTGGTACAGTACTGCGTCCATGCGGCTGCTCTCTTGCATGTTGTGGGGAGTCTGTGTCATGCTCAGCTTTGCTCCCACTTCCAGTGGTGTTGCAGCTTTGCGGGTTCCTGCCATGTTGAAGCACTTGACAATGTTGCTCACGTACGTGCTTTGTGACAACTCCAAAGTATGTTGCTTCCAGTCCCACTTGACCTGAAGGCCAAGGTATTAGCTGAGTTCTCCCATGTCTTTCATGTCAAACCTGGCAGGAAGGGACTGCTTCACATTTTCCACAAGGGACTTGGAGTCAGAGGCAATGAGCAGATTATCAATGTAGAGCAAGATGAAAACCTAGTTTGCCGCTTGTGTGCACCCATAGACTACATGGTCAGCTTTACTAAGCACAAAACGAAGGCCAGCCAGGTGCTTATCAATCTTGTGGTACCATTCTCGCGGTGCTTGCTTCACGCCATAGACGGTCTCCACAAGCTTCTCCATGTCACATCCCCCTTGAGGTCACCATTTGAAAAGTTCACACATCACATCCATTTGGTGCACCTCCCAGTCCATAGCAACAGCAAGAGCGAGGATCGCTTGGATGGGAACTTTGTGATGGGTGCAAACGTCTCATTGTAATCCACACCTTCAGTCTTCGCATACGCTTTATGACTAGCCATGCTTTGTACCTGAGCACCTTACCATCCGCACCACGTTTGCGTCTACAGATCCACTGGCACCCGATCACCCGGCTGCGACGTGGACCTTCCTCGAGGGTCCAGGTGTACTTCTTCATGGGGGAAACATACTCCTCGTTTACTGCGGTATGCCAATCTGCTGCCTCGGAACTGCGCATGGCTTCAGTGAAGGTGGCTGGGTCATCGGTGACGGTGAGGAAGAGGAGCTCGAGGTCGGAGGACTTCGTTGGTGGTGGAGTAGTGTGCAGTTTCAGCCGCTCCCCTTGCTGTGTCTGCTTCTTTGTGAGCCTCTTCGACCATCGCAGCTGCTCTCCACTCTCGTTCACACCTTTGTTGAGGTGTGCAGACCTTTGTGGCAGTTGCTGTGCATTGTTTTGCTGCTCTTCCCATCAGATTTGGCTGCTAGCTCCTTCTCCTTCTCAGTTCCCTCCACCTGCTTGTCATTGCCAGTATCACCGCCATCTTCCGCACCGCCCTCTTCTGCTACCGGTTCATCTCCTGAGGTAGAGTTAATCAAATGATTTTTTTTCACTAGAAGAATTGTGAATAAAGGGAAGTGGTGTCTTAGGAAGGTTCTAGGAAGGTGCACCTAAATGTACAATGTTGTGTGGGTTTAGCTAGAGGTGGGTGGATGGAATGTGTGTTGGGGAGTGGGGGTTGGGGTGAAAGTGCATATGGGGAGTGGAGTTGGAGGTGTATAAATGGACGAGTTTTTTGTGATTAAAATAATACACTATTGTATCATTTTTGTTTGAACTGGAGGTGGATGGGGGGGCTTGTTGGGTGAAAGTGCATGTGGGGAGTGAATGTGGAGGTGTATGAATGATTGAGTGTGGTGTAGATGGAATGGTACACAAATGTAAAACATGCATTGGGTGAGGCTAGTTTTAGGTGGGAGGGGGAGGGGGTAGGATCTTAGAGTGCATCTGGAGAGTGAATGTGGAGATGTATGCTAAGATGAGTTAGTTTTTCATTCACATGTACACTAGTGTATAATGTTTTGTGGGTTGAGCTATAGGTAGGTGCTGGAATGTGTATTGAGGAGTGGGGGATTGAGGTGAAAGTGTATATGGGGAGTGCATAAGGTGGTGTATGAATGAACAAGTTCTTTGAGATTAAAACAATGTGTTTATGTTTTTTGAAATGGAGGTAGATGGGGGGACTTGTTGGGTTAAAGTGCATATGGGGATTGAATGTGGAGGTGTATGAATGAGTGAGTATGGTGTAGATGAAATGGTACAAACATGTAAAACATGCTTTGGGTAAGGCTAGTTTTAGGTGGGAGGGGGAGGGGGTAGGAGCTCAGAGTGCATGTGGGGAGTGAATGTGGAGGTGTATGCTTAGATGAGTTAGTTTCACGTATGCAAGTACACTAGTGTATAATGTTTTGTGGGTTGAGCTATAGGTGGGTGGTGGAATGTGTGTTGGGGAGTGGGGAATTGGGGTGAAAGTGTAGATGGGGAGTGCATAAGGAGGTGTATGAATGAACAAGTTCTTTGTGATTAAAATAATGCACTAGTGTGTAATTTATGTTTTTTGGAATGGAGGTGGATGGGGGGGAACATGTTTGGTGAAAGTGTATGTGGGGAGTGAATGTTGAGGTGTATGAATGTGTCAGTGTGGTGTAGGTGTAATGGTACACAAATGTACAATATGCTTTGTATAGGGATAGTTTTAGATGGGAGATGGAGTGGGATGGGGGCTCAAAGTGCATGTGGGGAGTGAATGTGATGGTGTATGTTAAGATGAGAAGTCTTGCATACATCTATAAACTAGTGTACAATGTTGTGTGGGTTGAGCTAGAGGTGGGTGGGTGTAATGTGTGTTAGGGGGTGGGGTTGGGGTAAAAGTCTATATGGTAAGTGCATAAGGAGGTGTATGAATGAACGAGTCTTGTTGTTGGAAGGGGGAGGGGATGGGGGCTCACAGTGCATGTGGGGAGTGAATGTGAAGATGTATTTTAAGATGAGTTAGCCTTGCATATGTTTGTACACTAGTGCATGGCATTACAATGAAACAGAGAGAGGATTATGGAAGTTGTATGGGGAGGTGTGCAGAACACTATCTGTGGTGTGGGTAAAAATGTGTACTTGTTTATAATTCACTTTTGAGAACATCATTTCACTTTCAATTATCTTTCTAGGATATCTCCTACTTCCTTTAAAATAAAAATGCATCAGTAGAATTATTTTAAGATAATATTATGAACAATTGTAAAGATGCTTCATTTGAATAGAATGATCAGGTGATGAGTTGAGAGTTTGAATTTCTTTCATTCATTGAACAAAGGTTTTTGTAAGCAAGGTAAAGCATAAATTATGATTGGCGTGTAATGATTTGCACTCTTGTATGTTGGTGTGAGGGATGCGCTTGCAATTCGTTGGTGGACAATGACAAACCGTGACCATTAACTATGAATGGTGAGTCTTGTGTTTTCTTTCCCACACTTAAATGTGTACTATTCCTTTTTTCGGAATAGACCCGGCACAAAAGTCATTTTTCACGTCCTTCTCGACAACAGTTGTACCACCAGTCAAACAGTTAACCTGCTGCTCGACCGGCACAGTCGCTCGACCAGCAGGTTATCTTCCTTCTGGTGCTTATTCGGCACAATCGCACCAAACAAACTATCCAAAAGAAAAGAAAAAAAAATAAAGAAAAAACTCGCACTCATCGTTGCGAGATTTCTATGCTGGATAATCCGCCCCTTCGCTATCCACGATTGGATGCAAGAAAGCAGTATAGTTAATCGTATCCATTTTATACATGCCACATTCAGTGTATTAGGTACGTAGATTTGGGTAATTTCCATGAAATTGTCTTAAAGGTGTATTGTTCCGTGTTCACGTGGAAAGAAATGGACATGGTACCTGTGTCTTGGGACTTGGATGTTATGATTTAACAACGGATGAAAAGAATATGACAGTGTGGGTGAAATGTACAATTGATGTACATATGTCCTGAAACATTCCGTGTGGTCTTATTTGGAAATCGATGTCGAGTAAACATCTGATTTCCTCGAACGATAATTAACTTCATGTGAAGCGTAGTTTTGCCATTACCCGATTGTATTTTTATCCACGATAAACTGCCGGACTCGTCCCCTCCCCCCCAAAACCCTCGATTGTATTCGAGCATTTTTCCTGGTGCGTGTATTGTATAGCAACTATTTCTGTGCACTTGTGTTTCTTGTACACTAGTGTGAGTTTTTACGTGTCTATGAGATATATGGAGTCTAGACACTTCACCAATACAACTTAACTTTTGGGGGAGGGGGGAGTCATCACAGGATCCGACCCCCCTCCCCCCCCACCCAAAGGGTAGAGTGTATTAGCTAAGTGTAGCTGGGGGTGTATTTCTTTTATGTGATGAGAAAAAAAACTGTACACTTATGTATTTCCGCTCATCAACCGCTGATATATGACGATCGAAGATTGAAGATCAACGTCTGCGGATGTAGAACAACAACTAACATGCACTGAACCCCCCCCCCTGTCAGACCTGTCGCT
>SZWC01015469.1:0-14141 GCA_023375785.1 Penium margaritaceum | reverse complement strand
GAGGAGGAGGAGGAGGAGGAGGAGGAGGAGGAGGAGGAGGAGGAGGAGGAGGAGGAGGAGGAGGAGGAGGAGGAGGTAATGGTGGTGGTGGTGGCGCTGCTGCTGGTGGTAGTGGAGCTGCTGCTGCAGCTGCTGCTACTGCTGCTGCTGCTTCTGCTGCTGCAGCAGCTGCTGCTGCTGCTGCTGCTGGTGCTGCTGCTGCTGCTGCTAATGTTGGTGGATGTCGTCGTCATCGTCATCTTTGCCATTATCTATGTCCTCGTTCTAGTCTTTGTCCACATAGTCATTGTCGTCTTCGTCATCATCAGCAAAGCTGTTGACGTCGTTGCCTTAATCATGCTGGTTGTTTTCATCGTACTTGTTGCCTCAGAAGGCCACGGGGCAGCAACAAAAGAAGAAACGGCAGCGCTGGCAGCGGCGGTACCAGTCACCACAACAGAACTGAAAATTATTCATGACGGTGGATGGAAGATAGGATGCGAGCACTATTTGTTGGTACAGGTCCCGGACACCCGGAGCCTCGAACCATTTTGGGTTTGCGGGGCCTACCAGCTTTCAGTCCGACCCCTGCTAAATGGAGAAGCTCTCTCAACTTGGAGCTCCTTACCTTCGTGGATCTGCATAAGTTGAACTGGGCTTCAACAGCATCTCCTTCCACGCCCATGCAGACGTCAGTGGATTGGGGTCGGCAGTGAGTTTGAAGAGCATGGCCGGATATGGGAATGCCGTTACTGAACCTTTCTTGCCGATAGATGTCCCCAGCAGTAAGGGCTGCCAGATCCGCACGTCTGTGGCTGTCTCTGTAGACTTTGGCATTGAGTAGCCTCAGTCTGCTTGAAGTGGCCGCAGGTGATTTTCTAGCCGCTTCTGCTGCTTTCCCGGCTTCTACTGCTGCGCCTGCTGCTCCTGCTATGTCTTCTGCTTGTCGTCCTGCTGTTGCAGCTGCTCCTGCGGCTGCCCCGGTGGAAATCGACCAGCTGCCTTCGGCTGCCCTTGTTGACGTGCTGCCTGCTTCCAGGGGTGACGCCACGAGTTGCTCTGATGATGCCGCCACCGTTGCTTCCGCGTCTGCTGCGGCAGCCAGCACCATCTGCCGCGCCCATGGCGAGCGTGGCCTGCTGCACGTACTTGACATGAGCGCAAAAGTTCTATCAGCCATACTTGGCAGTTCGGTGGAGGAGCCTGTGATGTGATACTTCGAGAGCCGGAAGGCAGTCTGGGAGGACGGCAATGAAAAGACTCCACTTCTAGTATGAACCACTTGTGCTAGCCTGGCCGTACATTCCCTAGGAACCGCCGACTCGGTGGTGAGCGGGCAAAGCGTGCACCTCTATGTGGCAAGCGCATGTCATGGCCGTGCTCCGTCGAACAGGCTTCTCGCCTGTTGTTCCGGTGTACGCGGCATTCAGGCCGCCCCCTTGATTTCGTTTCGTGTTTGGCACCGGTTCTCCCTCACGTGTTCCTACTTGAAATCATTATTGCGTCCCTTCCCTCGTACTCGAGCCTGACGCCACCGTCTCATACTCCACAGGACGCGAAATCGTAAACCACAAGCGTGGCACCTGGCCACGATTTCATTGGCTGTACAAGAGCAGTCCACGTGAGCTGCAATGGCTTATTTGACCCTCAATTACGCGCATCTTCGAGGACCCACGGATCTCGAAGCAATCTATGAGATCACACGCGCGTTTCACAATCGCCTCATTCTCGTTACACCATTGTTCAGAAGTGTTTCATGTTGGGTACAGTGGACCTACATGAGATTCTAGGCATCGTTTCAAGGCGAAATGCAGCGGAACATTGCAAACATGATTTCCCACAGTGGGTAGGTCAGGACGGATCGCCGCAAATATAACCAGTTCACGATGGGTATCTATGGGCATGGATACGCATGCATCGGGCGCGTAAAAGATCTGACGTACATTCCTCCGAACCTTCTGCCTAAATGCGCATGGACATCCGCACAGTCCATGCTCTAGCTGACTGTTGTGGAGTTCCGAAATAGACGGAGAGACTGTGCGACAAAATCGAGTTCCTAGGAACTCGAGTTCGAAAATTCATCGGCAATGCTTGCGCTCGTTTGACTTCAAATAAACAAAAATGACGTCATCCTTATTAGCTTCCAACCAGATGCATACCAAGTTCCGGCAACGTTAAGAGGTACCCCGTTCAGGATGTTCGAAAGCGCTATCCACCCCATTCAAAGGATTTTGAACTCCATTCGCCCCATGTTTTGATTTTAGATCTCCATAAGCCCCAAGTTCAGCACATTGATCTCACGACGTCCCCGCAGTCGGAGTGTCGGTGACAAGGTACCCCATCGTGTACATGGTAATTATCCAGACTTCAGTAGCATCTCTCAATGTAAGCATGTTATTGTTCTCAAACATGTTCATGAAGTAAACGAGTCCTTCCAAAAAGGCACGGGGGGCAGGGGGCGGGCCCGGGGGGGGGGGGGGGGGGGGGGGGGGGGGGGATGGGCGGATACATTGTATAATGCTATTTGGGGGGAAAGGTTAAAAAAACACACGAGAAATTCCAAAAGGAAACCTGAAGGTAGGAGGCTCTTCCACCTGTTACGTAGGACATGTTCCAAAAATTAAAAATAATACCATAAACCATAAGAATGCCATAAACGACGTGGGTTTGCCATCAAGGTGGCACGAAAATAGAAATCAAAATTATATTTTTTGAACAAATATGAGAGCCAAAGAGGCGGTGGAGCTTTTTTTTAGTGATGCTCAATTTTTTTGGGTGGACATGCGACTTGCACAAGAGACAAAGAATGGCTAGTACTGGACCTCTAGCTACAGTGGCAAGGTAGTGAAGTTCTCACACCATATCATTTTGTGACCTCCAATATATTCTCTCTAATAACATGAGTATGGATTTGAACACAAAGGCAACCATATCTCTACAGGTGCCTTGCATTAACCTTGGTGCATTTTACTACTTTTTAATCAAATCTCATCACTCTTGCATCTCTTTGCACGATAATGCTGCTCTTCTGAATACTGCTTACATCATCACACCACCACTCCTTGCCTGTACATTCCCTTAACATACCGTTCTTCTACTCAACTCTGGTGCTCCTCCTCCCACTTCATACCTAGATCATACCTAGATTAACTCAAATTGTTTAAAACTCCTTGCTCTCACTTATGTCCCTCCACTAGAATCACATTCGTGTAATTTTTCATCTTTCCTTGCTTTGGCCTGCTTTAGCTCTTCATTGTACTAAGCGCCTTTTTCTTCTGATCATGTTTTTCCTATCGGCAGTCCCAACTTATGTGGGAGGTGAAGAATTTTCCACCATACCCCCTGAATATTTCAAGGATGAAGCTCCAGAATATTTTTATTTTAAAACAATTGGCTCGACTCAAGCCAAGATTCTAACTGCTTTTCTGAAGTTGAATGTACTACTTTTAATGTTCCAAGAGCTCTTTCCACTTACGGTGTGGACTGGTTGTGTGGTATTCACGTGGTGCATGAATTTTGGGTCCCATGAGTGCTAGGTGACCTCCTTATATGGCTCTGTCAAAGAAGTTTAGTTTGGAGTGGAACGAATTAATGGAATAAATGATCCCATACTCTATGGGGTGGAACTTCTTAATGAAACAGAGAGCCAATAATGGAGGAGTTGAGAAGCAGGTACACATTGAGCTTCCTAAAATATTGCATTCCAAAAAAACAATATTGGTGGAGATAGGGTTTGTTTCATTTCTTGAGACAAAGAAGAGTTATGAATACAGTTTAGAGGAGGGATGGTAGTATTTTCATAGGATTGAAGATGAAGGAGGCACCTTTCCCACGCAGTGAAAGGATTTGTTTTCATTCTAAAACTTCCTCATCCATTTTGAAGTGAAGGTTGTGTTAGGAACCATGTAGGTTAAGTTCAGGTGAACCCAAATCTCAAAACATGTGTCATTTGTAGTTTGGGGTGAAGGTGGGTGACCCATTGCACAACTGACACTCCAACCTCCAATCCTCCGGTGCCATTTATAGTTGTTGGGTGACCAAATGGAGTGTGAAAAAATCCAGGCTCTGTTATTCTCTCCCTAAATCACTTACAGTTGTTGTAAGGATGGAAGCAATTTTTCTTTTTGTAGCTTTTCCACCACCATTTTTCAGACCTCCCCAAGCTACCACACCAAGAATGCATCACAAAGGTCCTAAAAGAGACTCTTCGGGCTCCCCTACTTGTAGTCTGCCAATCTTGACATCCTCTATTGCAACGCACTAGGAAATCCAAATCAAAATGCTTTTTTAGCTCACTTAATGTTCTCCTTGTCATGCTCTTTGCACGCCTTCTTTGCACTCTCCAAGAAATCCTAGATGGAGTAGGTGTCTCACCATGTTCCATGACAAAGGCCTACTACACTCAAACGAGACGGGGGCCAAATGTTTCCATTCGATAACATGCCTTGCCAGATCAAAATTCATGCTTGCCGCTCTACTCTTGCAACCCCCCACAATTCACTGCCCTCCTGAAGTCTTTCCAACCATAGCAGTCTTTAAAGGCACAATCCAATCTTCTTCTCTAGCCCCATAAACAGACCATTGTATCACTCAGTTGCTGGAGTCAATCGCATGACATTCCATTTCCCACGATAGTACACTCACGTAAGATGCAAAGTTTTGTGTTAGTGTCTAGAAAATCCACAAGTACCTCCAAGGTCTTCTCCACCATGTACATTACCACAACTAGTCACGCACTGAAAAACTCCTCTATCCAAAACATTTTCCCTAAAACAACTATCCCATCCACCACATGTGGGATACCTGCAATTTCTACCAGCACCTGATCCACACTTGTAGGTAGATACAACTAGAAGACATTTTTTTACCAAGTATGCCTGCACTTTCCACGTATCTGCCATCATTGCCTATGTAGCCTCCAGCATGTACTACCTACTCCAACCCAAAAAGGTTGGTGCTGATTGGATCTCCCTGTTGTACCCCCCTCTCTGATCGCAGCACACAAGGTTAATCCTTTCCCAAGTGGTACAAATCTCCCCGCTGGTCACCAAAATCAGGTGCTCAAAGCCCTTGGCAAGAATGGCCTTGAAGATGGCCACTTGATCAAGTGAGTTGTAGGCATTATTCATATTGATTCTCATGATACCCCACTCTTCGTGCAGGTCACTTGCAATAGTGATTACAATGCCATCTCCATCTTGCTTCCTTCTGTGCTAGCCCATACACCTCCTTAGTAGAAGTAAATTTTCATTACCAATGTAATCAACTGCACAACTCAATGACACTTGGCCAATTAGATGGGCCTATGGAATGCAAAGAACACCTTAGTTCTGGAGCTGACCTTGGCATGAAGAAGCAAGAAACTGCATGCAAGTCACATGTCTCCCACCTCCAATTGTTGTAGGTTTTCAAATTTTTGCCCCAACGACCATGTCACCGTAACCCTATTTCCTTCTATCAACCCACTCAAAACTTGATTTTCTTCCAGAAACATTGCCGGTGCCTGTCGTTCCATCTCTATATCCATGTTGGTGTTGGATGCTTCCCCTCCCAATGCTTTGCCTACAGCTATGCCAACACCTCAATCCTTGACGCTGCCAGTAAGGAAATTTGCAAGGTGTCTTATGCCTCGGATGCATGCCCCGGTTGCATTTGGTCATTGACCTCTATAGCCATGTCTCCCTTGCCTCCTCCTTCTTATGGAGGCAGTGTGGTGATGGCAGTCGCCCCGCAACGAAAGTGTGTGCAACAACCTTTCTCGGTAACTCATCCCACTCCCTCTCTGGAAGAAGGATGACCAAAAATCTCACACATTCACCATCCGAGCCACGTATGTGCCGAGTTTGCATGTGGAGTATGAGACTAGGCATCGCCTTAATGAGCATAGAGCTTGTAACATCTTTGAGATGGGAGGTATACTGTGCAGAGGATGCTTCTACCATTTCCTTGACTACATTAAGGGCATCTACAAGGACCCGTAAGTGGATGAAGGCTGGCATGATCTCTGCCCAATACAAGAGCCCGATTTTCAACCACTGTACCCATCTCCACAGGCACCCCTAACTCTGACGATTGCTCTCATCTCTATTTCCATTCTCTATCGTTTGGTGTTGGTACCATCACCAGTTTTTTCAATCTTTCGAGACTTATCTCCACATGCTTTGGTTATCCCCTCATGTATCTTTCATCTATATTTATCCTTCTCTCTTGCCTAGGGCACCTCTTTGAGTCATTCTATCTGTTCCATCATCAGAACACGTCGCCATCCCTCCTTTTCATGGGAGATATCTCCCCTACCATGCGCTCATCCACTGCCTTGCCACTCATACAACATCTTCGCCAATCCCTAGCCCTACAACCACCCGATGCCATCTTTTCTTGTTTTTTAAGCTTGTTCACCCTGACGTGACCCCTTATGAATCTTGCACAATCCTCCATTATCCTCTTTGGTGGGGTCAACAGAAATACCTTGCAAAGGAGCCACCTTGCCTCCATATGGACCATATCCCCATTGGTATCCTTGGTCTTGGTCCTCCCATGTGGGCACCCCCATGTCACCCCCCAACTTGCCCAATTCTTGGTCAGTCCCCTTGTGAGGTAGACTCTCATGCATTGCTCTAATGCCTCCCTTGCCATTCTTACTCCTGTTGAGCCCACTAGGTTTGTGACTGCCACGTCGGATGGGCCTCTCTCTATGTTTCTTATCACTCCTATAATGGACATCAATTTTCTTGCCATCCATCCACCCTAAGAATCTGATCTTTGTCTTCCACACCTTTACCTATAGCTTGTTTCTCTAACGACCACTTTAGGTGCTACTCTGTGTCATTGCCCGGATCTCTTCTCCAAGTGTAACCTTTGTTGTATTCTTTTTTCCCTGTCGCTTCTAGAACATGCTCCCGGATATCATGCTAGACTCCCTGTAGCGTAGCTTTCATGCAGTGAACCCTTGTTGTCGTAACCCCATTTTCCACTCATCAACCATTTGCTCTTACTGATGAACCCATTTTACATCCATGGACAGTGTGAAAATGGACGGTTCAATGTCTATGCTCTTCCGTGGACTTGAGTTTCCTAACGTATCCGCAATCACCTATGAGTGACAATCATAGTCACGAGGTGGAGATGTGAACTCACACAATAAAAAACACAAAGCCACACATGTAGGTGCTGACAATGCAACACAAGTGCTAGAGAGGTAAGGATATTCTTTATGCCTAGCCTTGTAACAGCAGAGGAGAAACAACAAATGAGGTCAGAGTCACCTAAGTAGGGGTGCGCATTAAGGGCCACACTCCGTCTCCCCCATGAGCAAGTTTCTCATGGGGAAACGAAAACACAATCACAATAAGAATTGATATATCCCAAAGAAGGGAATTTTACATCAGAGCAAGTATGCAGCAATATTCGAGGTGTGAAACAGGTCAAAATAAGTCGAAGACTGGTGCTGCAAGTGGCGCATATCCCATTTATACTCAACATTCTCTCTTGCAACCTGCTTATTATGGTCCATGCCATGTCAAGCCTGCAGCTTGTGTATGCAATTGAAGAGTGGTGCTTCAAGTGCCTTGGTCAAAAAATATTCTTCTTGTTCTTGTGAGCAGACGCTATGAACAAAGATGCTCGCAATGTGTACTGCCTCGCGCATGTAGTGATGCACCACACAAATGTGCTTTGAACGCCTATGGTGTACAGGGTTTTCTATGGTCTTCATGCCACGTTGATTGTTGCACATGAGAGGTACCTCTAAGATGTGCATTCCAAGCTCATGCAAAAGAATGCACCACCAAGTGGCCTCCTTTTTTACATCACTCAAGGCAACATATTCTACTTCAATTGACCTGGTGGTGATGTAGTATTGTTTGGAACTCCTCCAAGATGCTTCTCCCCCTCTAATCCTAAAGATGTATCCACCTCTGCTATAAGATCCCTCTATACCTGCTACATAATCATCGTCACTAAAACCCTCCACATGTGACCCATCTCGAGAACGAGTGGAATTTAATCCAAAATTGGTAGTATCCATGATGCACCTGAGCACCCAAATCATGGCATAAAAATAGAGGTGACATGGGGCGCTGCTGTTTTGTGAGGGAAGGCTCATAGCATATTCAATATCGGGTTTGGTATTGGTGGATGCGTATAGTAAACTGCCAACAATCGATTGACACAGGCGTAGATCCACAAGGCCTCCAACTATGTCCTCTGTGGCATCTGCAATGATGCACATTCCTTTAGGGATCATTGGAGATATGTCTGGTCACACATTCTCCAACACTACTGCATAGTTTGTTGCTAGCCCCTTCACAAACCTGTGCTGTGCAACTTTGATCCACCCTTCTTGCCGCTTCCTCCTCACCTCCATTTCCAAAAAAATGTACCAACTTCCCCCATGTCCTTCATCTTGTACCAAGAACTCTTTGGTGTTGTTCATCTCAGTAATCGATGGAGAGAAGATGATAAGGTTGTCAACATAGACAAGGACTTCCATAAACATTGAGCCTCTCCCTCTCAAGAAGAGTGAATGGTGTGCTGCAATTCTCTTGAATCCTCCATCTGAAAACCCAGCTACAAGTTCCTCGTTCCAATATCATGGAGACTATTTCAAGACATAAAGTGCACGCTTCATCCGACAAAATCTATCACTGCCATCATCAGCCCCCCTCGGGTTGGACCGTAAAATTTTCTTCATGAAGTGGGCCATGAAGAAAGGTATTCTTCACATCCATGTAGTCTATCTTCCAGATTTACTGTGCTAAAAAACTGAACAGTCCTTTATCACTAGAGTGCTTTCCGACTGGTGCTCAAGTATCCCCAAAGTCAGCTCCTGGAATCTGTGAATACCCCTTTGCTGTGAGTCGCGCCTTGTATCTATAAATTGTACCGTATTCATGATAATTGACCACAAAAACCCACTTTTCTCCCATTGCTCTTCTGACAGGTGGGAGGGGTACCTTCACCCATGTATCAAAAGCATAGATCTCATTTAGGTATGCTTCAATGGCCTTTTTCCACAAATACACCCTTGCACATGTGATACCCTCTCTATATGTGGATGGAATGAACGACTTCATTGAACGGCCTTAGTGGGTCCAAGAACCTCCACTACTTTGTTGCGATGTGACATCAACTTTGAGAGGTGGTTTGATGGAATTCAGTGCCTGCCTAATGACTGTATTGCACATGCCTTTGTATGACATCCCCTGGACATCTCTCATTCTCCCCTCTCCTTGATATTGTGGCTCATCAACTGTTGCCTTTGACTCACCTGGGGACTCAGCTGCTCTTTGCTCTTGCTCTATAATGAGATACATTAAGGGAAAAACTGAGCCCGAGTCACTAGCTTCCCTTGCCTCCTACAGTGGAGGACATATCGATGGAGATGGGGCTGTTCAGAAATATGTAGGTGAAGAAGGAGGAGACGTCGTGGCAGTAAGAGTCATGTCACTCCTAACCTGTGGCATGACAGATGGTGAAACCATGCCTGACATAGGGTCATTTTGCTGCTACAAATATTATTGTTGTTGCTAAATGTTGAAATGCACCCCGATGCCTTGCTTGATAGTGATGAGGTGCAAACAAAGTTTTATAGGATTCCAGGTGTTGTGGTTTGACTAACTGGAGAGTCTCCAAATTGTAACACCGCCAAGCCTTTGAATCCGTGCTTGTTCCCATGAAAATTCCCCATCATCGAGGACCATCAAGTTTCCCAAAACGATCATCTTGAGATTGCCAATAACATATGATGCTGCCCCACACCCGTGCGGGTGTTGAGTCGGCTCTTGCCTTATGCCACAGCTGCCAAAGAGTTATTGTGATTTGTAGGTGACCGTGGGGAATGTGGTTTTGTACCCAGACTACATACTTCACTGCCTCACCCCAAAGACTGAGAGGGATGTCTGCTGCTAGCATGATTATGCGGACTACTTCATTCAAAGTATGATGCCAACGTTCTACAACCCTATTTTGCTGTGGGGTCCGAGGAGCTGACATCTGATGCTAAATGCCCTGACTCATAAATAAATCCTCAAATGCCTGTCTAGTGAACTCTCCCCCTCAGTCACCATGAATAATGCATAGTGGATGTCACGAGGCAACCAATTATAAATTGCGGATAGGGCGTGTCCCTTTTCCTTCGACAAGAAGAACCACAAATTTGCGTTTAATCATCAATGAGGCTCAGGACATATGGTGCGCCTTCTGCTACTAAAGTTGGATGAACAAAGGTCCATAGGTCCAAAGGTTTCAGCTTTGGTGTGAACCAATTTCTGTGGAGTTGTGGATCTGTGCTCATGGTAAGCAAATGGCTATTGCGTCATGTTTCCGCTCTAGTAAGCAAAACATGGATGAATTATCTACTGCTTTCAAATGACCTCAAGATCAATACCATCAGCCAGGTATGCTTTAGTGAGCTCTTTGAGGGAGGAAGGTCTGATGTGTGCCAAGAGCTGGTGTGAAATCTCCAATCTGCTGGAATCAAGACCAGATGAGAGGTAGGTATGTGCTTGTTGGTAGGAATTAACATAACATAGGGGTATACAATACGAGGCAACTGTTTCTTTTTATGATCGTAAAGCCTCCTTCTGATTCTAACCTTGGCCCAGACAACAAGTTTAGTCTCAGTCGTGGGAAATACAAGACTCCAGTCAAACATACCTCTCCTTGCTGACCTTAAACCCGTCCAGTTCCCACTCCTTCAACCGGCAACATTTTTCCCGAACCCTCCCTCCCTCCCTGCATCTCTCCCTCCCCCCCCTCTCTCTCTCTCTCTCTCTCTCTCTCTCTCTCTCTCTCTCTCTCTCTCTCTCTCTCTCTCTCTCTTTCTCTCGCACACTCGCCTTCCGGAGACTGTTTCGTTAATCCCTTTTTTTTCCAACACCATGTTATGCCACTCTTTCTCTTACTTGCCTGCTTGCTCACTCGCTCAATCTCTCTCTCCCTCCAACTGACTGGCTAGCAGTCGTTCCTTAGAAACTGTGCTGGAAAAATTTTGTGCCTAACAGCTTGAACGAGACAGGGATCGAGACATAGCCGCAAAACGGGAAACCAACGCCATGGAGGGCGATGGAGCAGCCTATTGGACCCAAATAAGTGCGAAATCAACCTGGAGAAATTGTAAAATTATTTTGTGGATTGAATTGTCTTTGTTACCAACAAATAAGAGGCATATAATCAACAAAAATTAGGCTACGTCGTCCACAAATGATTCTGGCCAAAAGCCTTAAACCCCTGAAGCTTTTGCCTCGGGGTGTAAACTGAACAAAATTTAGCGTTGTTTCGTGCAATGAGTTTTTCTAGACCTTTTCTATCATAAAAACACAACAAACCCGCCCTAGAATCGAGGAAAAACAGAAATATATGGAAAATTTAAAAAAAATGTCCGTTATATTTGTTCTTAACACCATGCTGACAACTGACCATAATCTTATAGGCAGTCTCTGAACCGGGCTTTGATAACATGTGAAAATGGAATATTCAATGTCTATGCTCTTTTGTGGACTTGAGTTTCCTAACCTATCCACAATAACCCATGAGAGACAATCATAGTCATGAGGTGTAGATGTGAACTCACACAATCACAAAAACACAGCCACCCACACAGGTGCTGTCATAATATAACACAAGTGCAAGAGAAGCAAGGATAGTCCTCATGCCTAGCTTTGCAACAAAAAAGGAGAAACAAAAGATGAGGTCAGAGTCACCTAAGTAAGGGTGAGCCTTAAGGGCCACACCCTGTCACCCCCATGAGTGAGTCTCTCATGGGGTAACTGACACACAATGACAATATGCCTTGATATATCTACGTTTAGGGTATTATAAGGCAGAGTAAGTCTGCAGCAATATGCGAGGAATGAAATAGGTCAAACAAATCAAAGGGCATATCCAATCTATACTCAATACACAACGCCATGGTAGGCCCTATCATACTGTGGCCAAGGCCCGCCCGCTCTCGTGTTGCCACCACTAAAGGTCCTAAAATTGCTCTCGCCTCCGCTTGGTCTCTCACCCTTAACTTTAGTAAATTCCTTAAACAACATCTAGTTGTGCCCTATCCCATTCCCACATCTGCTCTCTCTCTTTCTCTCTCTCTCTCTCTCTCTCTCTCTCTCTCTCTCTCTCTCTCTCTCTCTCTCTCTCCCCCTCTTGTGACGCGTCATCTTTGGTCGCCAGCAAATAAGGAATCTCTGCATGTCATATCCCTGTGGCATCTTTTATCCTCCAATCTTTGATCCCCACTTTCCATCCTCTCTTCCACCCATTGTCCCTAATGTGTGCCCCTTTTGGTGCGTCTCCATTGTAATACATGCAAGCACCTTGTCTTCATCCTTGCTTTGATATACATAGTCAGGGAGAAAAAAAATAATGGAGAGCGTAATTTTACTATTCAGAACAGTTTGAAAAAAGAAGAACCATGGTTTACATCCTATCCTATTTCACAAACAGCATGATTTTACTGATCCTTTGAATTCTTTTCAAAGTGAGATAGTAGAAATTTAGTCAGTTTCCTACATAGCGCTCAAGAGGCATCTTTGTCTTGTGATATTCCCAAACATATTATTATATCCTCCCGTCCTTCCTCTTCACCCTATCCGCTTTCCCCTCTGCTTCCTTTATCTCCTCTTCTCATCATCTTTAATGTTTGCTCACTCTTTTTCTCCACCCCTCCTATCATCTCCTCCTCCATCCCATCTCCATCTTTTCTCCTTCCAAATGGAACTTCACTGGTATATGCCCTCTCCTTCTCCATGATTTAGTGGAGAGGTCTCTTGCCCCTGTGAATCTCCTCAAGTTCCCAATCCATTAACTCCCTCCACCCCACCTCCTCTTCTTTCGTGTCTCACTTATATCCACTTGCCCCCTTTATGTATCACTCTGAATCCTGTCGTATTTTCCCTTTCCTCATAAGTTCTCTTGACAGAGTCTCTCTCAAACTCATTTTGAGGGGGGTGCAGTCAGCGTGTACCGCGTGAGTAGCTTCTTTATACATGCATGCTTTTCTGTGCTCCACTTCTTATTCATTGCTATACATGATTCAATCATGTCCACTTTCTCTCCCTCCACCCTATGGCCCCCGTCATTTGATGTTTTTCGGATTCCACAAGTCTCATCCCCCTTCCTTTACTCTCACTCTACCTTTACTCAATACCTTCAGAAATCTTTCCTTGACATTACATCCAACTTTCCCTTTATCCCTCCACTCCATTGACAAAATCTGTATTACAAGCCTTTATGCCCTTGTCATAAAAACTATTCACTATATGTCTCTTTGTTGCTGCTCCCAGGTGCTCCCCTTCTAAAACACACTTGTAGTATTATTTTTTTCTCTCCTCTATTGTGCTGAGTTAAAAGTTTGATTCTCAATGCTCTATGTGATCTTAATTTTCTAACAACGCTCACATACCACTGCCCAGATTTTGTTTTTGTGTTTTCGAGCATCCCTTAATGTAACACTGCATTAACCACGTGCCACCAAATCTCTTCTTTTCCTTTTCTAAGATCATTACCAGCTGCTTTTGCCAGCTAGGTGGCCATTTCATGCTCATCCTATATCTTAAGAGACCTCTTGAACTTGACATGGGATTCCATGTGGGGTGAGGATGGTGTAGATTGGACGAGGATTGTCACTGTCATAGAATATATGATTCCCTCCTCAACTTCCTCTTCTGATTTTACAGAGCTTCTTATAAACATTAATGCAGAAAACTTCAGTCCTCATTTCATCTAGCACCTGATCAGCCCATCGCATGCAACTTTATTGGCATAGATATAGGTAATTAAATAAATACCCAATTAGAAATAGACATAGATATAGATATAGATATAGATATAGATATAGATATAGATATAGATATAGATATAGATATAGATATAGATATAGATATAGATATAGATATAGATATAGATATAGATATGCATATAGATATAGATATAGATATAGATATAGATATAGATATAGATATAGATATAAATATAGATATAGATATAGATATAGATATAGATATAGATATAGATATAGATATAGATATAGATATAGATATACATATACATATACATATAGATATAGATATAGATGTAGATGTAGATGTAGATATAGATATAGATATAGATATAGATATAGATATAGATATAGATATAGATATAGATATAGATATAGATATAGA
>SZWC01015468.1:26290-46296 GCA_023375785.1 Penium margaritaceum | reverse complement strand
TCCACCTCCACCTCCGCCTCCACCTCCACCTCCACCTCCACCTCCACCTCCATTTCCACCTCGACATGGACCCCAACTTCGACCTGAACCTGGACCTGGACTTATCCCTCCGCCTCCTCCTCCACCTCGACCTCTCCATCCGCCTACCCATCTGTCTCCACCTCCACCTCCGCCTCTACCTCACATGCAAGCATGCTCGCACGCACGCGCGCACAAACGCACGCACGCCCACACACGCACACACGCACGCAAGCACGCACGCACGCACGCACGCACGCACACACGCATGTACGCATGCATGCACGCACGCATGCACGCACACACGTACACACGTACGCACGCACGTACGCACGTATGCACACACGCATGCACGAATGCACGCGCGTACATACGCATGCACACACGCACGCACGCACGCACACACGCATGCACGCACGCACACACGCATGCACGCACGCACGCGCTTACGCACGCACGCATGCACGCACGCGTGCATGCTCACAGACGCACGCACGCAAACTACACGTGCAGCACGCACAGCACGCAACTTGCTGCCGATGGTGCCCTTGTTGATGCTCTGGTTCTGCTCCACGTAGTCCCCGCCTTCCGAAGTGCTTCCTACTGATGTCCTTGCTAAAAACTGATTGGGATACGACAGTCGGGTGGCGTATGGCAAAAACTAGCCATTCACCTCCCGACGTACCCCTGCGTCCCCCCCCCTCCCCCGCTATGCATTCCAAACCGCATTAGCGCACCGCGCCGGTCGCGCAGCGTGCCAACGCGGATGGCGTCGAAATTGTCGCTGACGACCAGTCGGGTAGAATGTCCCCGCGTCCTGCGTCAGCGATGTTCATCCGCGTGATATGTATCGGCGTGATGTGCAGCGTGATGTCCACCCATGTGCGAGACAGTGCGTTAACAGTGCAAAAGCTTTGGGGGAAATTCCCAAGTAGCCTGTCTTTTTGGGCTGACCGTCGTAAAACCGCCCCCAGTTTTGAGATTATTCTCAATCCACCCACCAATTTTTCTTTCATTTAAATGTAAGCCCCTATATTCGATTTAATTCTTTAGTTGCCCAAAAATTTCAGCTTCATTTATATCTTGCCCCAACGGGAGTACCTCGTGAACTACAATCGGCATCAGCTTATTGATGCCAATCCCTACTGTCACTGTTTTTCCCAGACTAGCCAAACAACTGATCCCAGCTACAAGTACTACGGAGATCGATATGTAATTTTGCTTATACCATGCAATACAAACTCTGTATAATATTAAACATGGTGAAAATCAATGTTTTGACTATATTCTGTGAAACATTTGAATGTAAAGCTCACAATTGCTGCATGAAAACCTATATGATTAGCCAGCATTGCTAGGGGATTTCACCATAAACCTCCATGATTGGCCAAACTTGTGATATTAATTCCTTATGTGAACCTCACAAGATAGAAAATGAAGACAATTGATCAGTGAAACTCACAAGATAGAAACGTAGATTCTTTTACTCAATTACTATGTAACCCTGTGCATGCTTTGCGTGCAACGCCTGACTCTTGCCTTTTCTTTTCAATCCTTTGCCGACAGTCTGAAAAGTTCACGCAAGACATAGAAACATAGCCAATTCACGTATTGGACTAGCGAACCTAGAACATGTGGTTTTTTCTTCGAACTCTAGATTCAGGGACCGCGTGTGCACAAATGCCTCTATGGACGATGAGCCATGAGGTCATGACTCACGCCTCATGGAAGTGACATAGGCCATGGTCACGAGTGATTACTGCTTGAACATGACAGGTTGGAGAAGTTGGGCTTCCAACAATGGCAAGTTCATTCGCCCATAATGGCTCCAATGGTTTTCAGATCCTTCACCATTTGAACATGGCTCTCTTGGTAACAATGATCAACATGATATCATACAGTAATAACAATTCTGGCGTACTTTATTTTCATTAGCCTTCAAACCTATGATCTACATAAATATTTTCTATTATCAGTTGCATAAAAAAGACCAACCATTGTGAAACAAATGAAAGAAAGGTCCCAATTTTATTATATTCTCAATATGTGCACTTTCTCAATCAACATCACACCCTTGTAAAACACGCAAAATTAGTAGTATGATACCTTCATCACAAATTGTATGCTTTCTTAGGTCTCATAGCACAAAAAGTGGACTATCTTACATTACTGAGGAAAATTCTTTTTACTCACAACATTTACATCAAAGCACACATGAATATTAGCTCAAATTAACGTGTATCAATTTTTGTGCGCATGTGTGAGGATAAGCTTGCTTGTGCCGTACTCATCATTGATTGCGTGGTCCAAAAACTACTCATGATGTTATTTAGATTTGTTAGGATGTGCATTTTTTTTCATGATGTCAATAACATCCAATCTGGAGCATATGACATCATTTCTTTCAAACTCACCCTCATTATTTTTCATGAGAGATGAGATTAGATTGATATCGCAATCGCTCTGGAAACTAGCAAGCCGTGTTCGTGATGTTCCTCGCCAAGTCGACGAACGTCAGCCATGTTCGAAGCACCGCTGTCGAGTGTAAAATCACAGAACAACAAAACACAGAACTTTGCACATGTACCAAACATGACATTCCTTCCACTTCCTCTCTTACATCTACTCATGACCAATCAATCCAGCAATAATTTTCTTTCAAAGAGTCACTTTGAAATAAACTCTAATAACCACATACATGAAAGTTTATGTAGAAAAAGTACGACCTAATTCCGCTATACCCACGGTTTGGGCTTCTGAATTTTCTCCTGGCCATTTCTCGCACTTTTTTTTACACGGTACTCATTTTACACAAAAGATGCGTGCTGTACCCACTTTTCTTGAAATGCCTCAAATCATGCATGCAGCACCCACTGTTGGAAACAAAATCACGCTCTACCCACTTTTCTCGAATCGCCCCCATATGATTTTTTGGCACGGTGCACGTCCGAAGTATTTGTTTTAAACAGTGGCCCTCAGAAGTATTATGTACATTTCGTGGACGTTATACGTATTTTCCTGCCCAAATGGCCATCCCATTCTTTTTGTCCGAAGACTAGGTACGACGTCCTTTAGTTGCAAGGACAGTGGGTATGCGGCAAGTGTACCCAAAAAAGTATTGGTGCCTAATTTCTTAGCACATTAAAAAATAATAAATTTACAAACAAAAAAAATCCTGTTCCATAATGGTTGAAAACTAGCTGCAATTTGGGTTCAACGGAGGGGGAAAAGGCCCGGTATATAGGTTCAAGAAGTACAGCGGTATGGTCGGTCAATGGCCAACATCGTTCTTAAGGTCGTTGTCTGTCGTGGTGAACGTGTTCGCACATCAAAGCACAAAGTTTTAAGGTGGAAAAAACAGCCACAGCGAAGATTCTAACGTGCTCCCCTCGAATTAGCATGATATTGTCTGTTTCACCACCATTCCAAAATGGCACGTAGTGTCACCCGAGTTGTTCAAAATAGTGTAACAAAAAGGAACACCTTCATAAAAAGGGGTGTGAAATTAGGGGATAATACGGCATTGGTATGGCATAAATGTTCATGCAGAAGTTTGTTGATAATGTCATGCATTTATGGTTGTATGTACTCTTTTGTACGTGAGCATGCATGCCTAAGATTTAGTCGCTTTACCTATCATAGTCTCATAACACTGTAGATGTTCATTTTTTGTGAATTGATGGCTTGCACAACGATACAACATCAACAAGTTCTCCAACATTCAGAGATGAAACAACAAGTGAAAATCCATTGTCCCCTTCACTAAGATTACTTACTAGTGATAAATGTCAAAATCACATACCAAATGTAACCCTCCTAATAAGTCTCTTTTCCATCCATTGCAGGCCATGACACAAAAACATTGTGAGTCACATTCTTAATTAAAAGCACTGAGGAAGCAATGTAAGACAATGATAGTCTCACAGGCCATAAGTAAGAATGCAATGTTTCACCACTTGGCGGTTGATGACCTCGCAATGTATGAGGTGGATCAGAGCAAGGGAGCGGCAGAGGATGGAGAAGCAAAGCTGCTACGTAGTATAGATAATGAGGAAGAAGAAGGCAAAGAAAATCACATTAAAATGGATGACAATGTTGATGATGATCTCTTTCACAAGCACAGGTGGTCATAACAAGAGGAAGAGGAGCAACGGTCTTGAAGAGGGTGATAAACACTGGAACTGGCTGAGGAGAGGATGGGCAATTACACTTGCTTGCCACCCATTGGGACCTTGTGTGCAAGTTGCTAGAGAAAAGCATAGTCTTGTCATCCCTACATGTGTCATTGGCTCTACTCTTCACTGCTTCAAAGACTACAGGTACAACGTTGCAAGAGATGTTCTTCTATGTCTTAAGATCTCATGTATGAAGTATTATGGGTGGAGAAAATTGATATCAATGTAGCATACCATGGCAAAAAGGGGTCAAATAGCCAAGATATCCTACAAACTTCATGTGTTTGCTTGTGATATCCCAACCATGAAGAATAAAATACACCATTTACAACCATCTGGAAGAAAAGCAACAAGCCCCCCACCATGCGGAAGAATAACCATCTGACCACCCCGTTTTCAATGCTGAATTGCGACATGTACCAAAGACAAAGTATGAAATAATGTGCACTGGCACATCCGGCCAATCAACGGTCAACGACGAAAGACACTAGTTGAAGGCAGCGAACGTGACTATTTTTCTTTGACACAATCGTGTCATGGGTGTGTGGGCCCTAACGCATCAACATCATCCGTTTCTTGCGATCAACAACTTCGGTCGCTGACCGTCGATGCGTTAGGACCCCCTCAAATCATGTGTACAGGGATCCCGTCGATTGGCGGAAGCCCCTCTCATGTGAGTACTCTGAAATCGGACAATCCTAGGAAGAAAAAGGGACGAGCTTGCAGAGTTTGAGTGTCAAAACGACAAGATGAACAATGAAACCCAGTGAAGAACCCAACACATACTTAACGCCCAAGTTTTTTTCCTAGCTACGCCCGACTATTTCAGGCCGACTTATTCCTTTCAATGATCGTGTAGTCTCAAACCCCACACAAATTAGAATAGATGTCCACCGGAGGTATCACAAACCTTAGAAGCAAGGGGCTTGTGATCCACTTATGGCATGCAACGAATTTTTCAGACATCTGGTTAATTTTTTCCCTTTGACATCGTCGTTTGCATTTTTTTTAATACAACGTTGTCATATGAATTTGTACATAAAATTTAGCAGTGTCACATGACGTATTTTCTTCTCCAATCTGGGTCACAACTTCTTTTACACTTGGAAAATTTTAGCTCCAAGTATGAACACATACTCTAGAACTTTAAAAGTGATATGTGATTGTTTATATCATGAAATCATTTTCGTGTAGCACGTCAAAAACTTTGTGGACATGTCATTCAATGCAGTTTGGCTCNCCCAAGTGTGTAAGTTAGGGAGGAGGGTAGAGGTCGGGATGTTTCCACCACAGAGTGAAGCGGGAACTTAGGGACAATCAACAATCTTTGTTGTAGAGAAGAAAATTGGAGATGAGGGCCGAGGTAAAGTCGTCTTCGACAGACTTGAGTTTTGCACGTGTGCGTCCAGAGTTTTTCCCAGAGCAGAGTGCACACAAGCCATATGTGTTTTTGGAATGCTGTTACAAAAGTAGCGATGATATTAGCTAAAGGAGAGGTTGTTGGGTCTGCCCACCGTTCTTGTTATATGAGGTGAAGCAGGGTGGCTCGGAAGATGATGTTGTGATTTGTGACGTTCTTGTACAGTCTACTGTGACCACTCGGCCGTGTCCATACTTGTGCACATCCCTGAGGCAGGCCCTGGTGACACCGGTGCGACGACTGGCGGCGGACTACCAGCTTGGAGCTGGCCGACTACCGTTCCAAAGCCCCGGACATTGCCGGGACTCCCTGTTGTTTTTTATTCTGTAGCTTGCAGGAGTCTTTTTGGCGGACTGGCCATGAGCCCGATTTGCATGTTTTTGCATTGTGTTTCTACCGTCTGATGAGGATGCATGTATGTAACCAGTTGTAGCGTCCGTCTTGTGATCCTGCACGTCTAGGTTCAGACAACATAGCACACTGACATGCGTGCGCAGAGTTATGGCCAAAACATTGGTTTTGGGCCGGATTTAGGACAACTCTTGGACCGCCACGTGCGACACCTGCTGTGCACCGCGGCAGATATTTATGCCATGGACCTGTCATTTCTCATCTCTCTCTGCAAATGCTATTGAAGCATTCAGACACTTTGCCTTGTTTCCCCTAGCCAAACTCTTGCCGTATCGTGCACGACTTGTGACTAACGTCACCGGCTGATCAGGCACTGACGCCTGGTCAACGGGAGTGTTGCTAGAAAGCTTCCTTCCATCTGTTCATGGTATCAGAGTAGTGAGACAGTTCTCACTGAGCTGCGCAGTAGAGAAGCAGCAGAGCAGCAGCAGTGAGCGTCACCGCTGCAGTAGATCCACTGGGGCCTGTCGAAGACAACCGGTCATCGTCTACGCAACCCACACCCATCACGTGAGACCGTAGCAGCGGCGTTGCCACCGTGCCAGTAGCAGCATAGCAGCAGACTAGCAGCAGCAGCAGTGGTAGCTACAGCAGCAGCGTTATAGCAGCAGCTAAAACAGCATGTTTTCGTCTGCAGCCGAGTGTAGCCATCGTCTGCAGCCGCAACGGCGGCCGCAGCAACAGCAGCGCAGCACAACTGCAACGACAGTAGCAGAGCAGCAACAGCAGCGCAGCACAACTGCAACGACAGTAGCAGAGCAGCAACAGCAGTGGCAACAGTAGCGCAGCAGCAGCAGCGGCAGCCGCGGCGGAAGCAGCAGAGCGGGAGCAGTTGCAGCAACAACAGCACAGTAGCGGCAGCAGCAGCAGCGTACGGCGGTGGCAGCGAGCAGCAGCCACAACGCATAGCAGCAGCAGCGGCATTGCGCAGCCGCTGTTGCCACTGCGGCGCACGCAGCCACGCAGCTGATGCTACAGCTTGCAAAACAGCTGCAGTAGCAGATGAGCAAAAGCTGCTACGCAGCTTTTGCACAGCCGCCGCGGAGCGGCTGCACGCTCGCGCAGATTCGCGAGAGAAGAAAAGAAAAGAAAAAAAAGGGGGAGTCGAGCTGACATCAGCATTTTCGCTTGCTGACATTAGGTCGTGCAGACGGCAGCAACCACTTGCTAACGTCAGCACAATACTTAGCCAAATTTTTGGCCGGACTGTCAAGAATTGCCAACATCTCAACTTTTCGAGCAACGTTGACGCTTTCGCAATTCGACAAACCTGACCTGTCGACCCATATTGAGAGGCGACATGAACTCGTCGGACAACAAGGGGAAGGGGACAGGTGATCCCTCCTCCTCTTCTTCTAAGGTCCTGAGCCCACGCTCACAGGCCCTTGAGGACCTGCGGAGCCAGCAGGTTGAGATGCGTCGCCTAGAGCGAGAGCAGACTGATGCCATCCGCACGCTAACTGAGCTTCTGCGTGCCCAGTCCACGGTCCCACGGCAGGTTTCCGAGGGAGCTGTCGATGTCGCGGCCTCTACACAGTAGTCGGCTCAGGCGCCCGTGACAGGAGCTAGACCTGACCCACCACCTCCTGACCTCCTGGATGATGATCCATTCATGCCAGGCATGACAGGCCACTCCCCGGATCATGAGATTTCAGTTCTTCAGGAGCACCTCCGTCAATTGCAGACCGGCGCCAGATCTGCTTGGTTTCCTCCGATACAATCGTCACCCGACTATCCCGGTGACTATCCCCTTTGAGGAGCCTTCCCCGTCCCCCGTCCTCCTCGGCCTGTGATTGCTCTCCCCACGAAGCGGCAACCCAAGGACTTTGAGACACCACCTCCACGGTACATCAGTGAGGACGACTTCGATTGCTGGGAGATCCTCTTTCAGGTTTGGGCTACTTCATAGGGAGTGTGGCCCTACTACCACAGCCCGTATCAGCCTACAGACCCAGCACAGGTGCTAACAGCAGCCAGGGCAATGCGTGGACTCCTCTATGCCATGCCACGCGAGACCGTCGTCGATTTCCGCCCCTTCCTTAGCGAGGCCGGCACAGGCACCGGCGCCAATCCACGCGGAGGTTGGGATCTGGCCTTATCCCTACTGGCCGTAGAGACGCACGCCACTCGTGTAGCACACTTTTGTGCCTTCCACTCTCTCCGCTAAGGGCCTACAGAGAATGCAGTCAATTACTGGCGATGTGCCATGCGCATCTACACGCGCCTTGGGACCTCAGGAGGCACATGGCTGTGGGCGCTCCGTACGATGATGCTCGGAGTTCGCCTTGAGTACACTGACATCTTTACATAGTATTGCGACGCTGTCCTTGAGCCCTTTTAAGCCACTATGCAGCTTCTCCCCTGGGCGCATCAGCTCTTCCTCCAGGTGACTGTAGCCCACGAGGCAGCAGTGGCCCTTCAGGAGACTTCTCTTGGTGCAGCAGTCGTCACATCACCACCATCTTCCCTCCTACACTCTCCTTCTTCATCCTCCATCACGTCCTCATCTTCCTCCTTCTCTTCGACCCCGCCCACACCCACTCAAAGACAGGGTGTTGCAAGAGCAGCTTAGGGGAAGAATAAGAAGGAGAAGCGTGGATCAAGTCAGCAGCAGTCACACCAGTAGTCGTCATCCAGTGGTAGTAGTGGACGTTCTGTTCACTGTTACAACTGTGGAGGCGCCCATCGCTACACCGAGTGCCAGCAGCCGCTTGACTGGGCGCAGATTACTCGTGGGCACCAGGCTGCACACGCCCTCTGTTCCACGTCTAGCACGTTATCCTTGCCATCCTCCGGCCGTGTGGCGGCCACCATTGCAGCTGCTCCCGCTTCCTCACCGGCAAGTAGCAGTGATCCGGACCCACGCGACCGCACCATCGCATAGCTTTGACACCATCTGGCGCTCCGCTTTCAAGGAGATGCGAGTGTGTTGTCATCATCGGGTGGTCCACATAGTGTCTGTCCGTCCGTTCCTGTGGGTCGTGACGACGCGTGTGGGGGAGCAGAGTCAGCATGTGATAATGATGGGCATGACTGCACCGATTGGGTTCATGAGTCTTATCTTTGTTCCCTGCGTCATTCCTCCCCATTGACGGCTCAGCATCCCTCTGATGCCGAGTGTTCCATTGCCCATTCTACAGTAACGTCCACTAGTCATAACTCCGGTGGCACTTGGATCATCGATTCTGGTGCCACTCATCACATGACGTGTCGTCGTAGTGATTTTGTTGTTCTCGGTCCTGTCACATCTGTCCGTTCCGTCCGTACAGGCTCTGGTCAATCCTTGCCAGTCCATGGTGTTGGGGTTGTATGTTTCGTCGGTCCTTCTGGCCCCTTGTACCTTTCTGACATGTTTTTCTGCCTGATCTTGAGCTCAGCTTGCTTTCTGTGCGTGCCTGCAGACTGATGGGTCTCTCTGTGGAGCACACCGCAGACTCAGCGATTGTGATTTCTACTGACACTCACAGTGTTATCCTTCATGCCTCAGTCGTAGATGATTTGTATCACGTCTCTCAGACCTCCTCCCCTTTCTCTCCTTCCTCCTCCGGCCGGGTCTTTGTCACTGGTGTTCAGTCTTTGGAACACCAGTGGTTGCTTCATCAACGTCTGTGTCAGGTGGGCTCCGATATTGTGTTGAAGCTCATTCGGACACAGCCAGCTCTCGTTCTTGATGCGACTTCTTTCGAGAAGCCCCCAAAGACCGACTGTCTCTTTTGCGCTCAGGGGAAGATGCACCGATGCACCTACCCTGACTCTCGTTCCCGAGCGCTTTGGCCTCTCAAGTTATTTCACTCAGACCTTCTCGGTCCTCTTCCGGTCGAGTCCCTCTCTTATCCGGGCCGGTATGTTCTGACTGTGACTGATGTCTTTACCCAGATGCGGTGGGTCTACAGCCTGCGTCAGAAGAGCGACGCCGCCCTTGCGGTTCAACTCTGGCTAGTGATGGCTGAGCGTCAGTCACGTCACACGCTACATACTTCTGCTCGGATCGTGGTGGTGAGTTCCTTTATGAGATGGATGGATTCTTTGCTGAGGACGGGATTTTTCACTAGGTCTCCGCTCCCGCTACCCCTCAGCAAAACGGTGTTTCTGAGCGCCATGGAGGATGCGGTTTGCGCTATGCGGTCTGAGTGCGGTCTCCGTGAGTCCTTTGTCTTTGAGGGTTTTGCCTACATGACTTGGGTCTGGAACCGCCTCCCGCACGGTCCGCTTCCGGACCATATCACACCGTATGAGCTCTGGTTTGGACACCGTGCTGACCTTCATCTCGCTTGCGTCTGGAGATCCCTGGCCTCCGTGTGGTACACCGAGGACCAGCAGGGGTCCAAGGTCTCAACTCGTGGCCACTTGTGTGCCTTTGTAGGTATTTCCTCGCGGTCAAAGGCTTGGCGCTTCTGGGGCCCTACTCGTCGTCGCGTCATTGAGCCACGTGATGCACTCTTTTTTTAGTCTCTCACCTACCGTGACCTCACTTCGATCACGGCACTCTCCGCCACACATGTTCCTACCTGTGAGGGTTCTCGGCGGATGGGTGAGACTTCTACGCTAGAGCACCTCTCACCAGATTGATGTGTCTGTTCGAGCCCCCTTCACCTCTCGGTCCCCGGCCCTTGATGACCCGGCAATCATTGCCGTCGGTCCAGAGACCTCGCCCAAGCAGACTCTTTCACACCCCACAGGTGCCCCTACTTCTATTCCCTCGCCTACTTCTACGCCAATACCTACGTCTATTGGCACTCTTGTTTATGTGTCTGCTCCAGCCTCGCCTACTCCCGTACCTGCGTCTGGTAGAATTCCTGCCTTTGTGTGAGGTCCAATCTTACCTGCTCCTGCTTTCACAACCAACCCCGTGTCCCCCACACACGCATCTCCTCGCACGGCATCACCGGCTGCCTTGCCTTAGCCCCCACGAGCTGTGGTCGTGCCTGTCTCTGAGCCTGAGGTGCGCCCCTCAAGCTGAGGTTACTCCCCTGAGCCCGATGGCCGTCTTCAACCACTGGTTTCCGGAGCTAAGTGAGCGTCGGGCCCTGCACCCAGGCGTCCCTTTCGCAGCATCGCGAGCTCATAGAGGTACATCTAGCGTGCCCCGTAGGGCACAATCTTGTCACTCACGACTTCCATATTGCTTGTGATCCAGCAGCTGATCTTGTGGTCTTCAGGCCTAGCACCGAGGCGTGTGCCCTCGCCACGCAGAGCTCTCCCTCTATGGTGCTTGACCCGGCCACCCTGAGGGAAGCTCTCTCATCACAGGATGCTAACGCCTGGCATGCTGCTTGCGAGGATGAGCTTTGCAATATCCAAGAGCATAGAGTCTACGAGCTTGTTAACCTTCCGCCTAGGAGGAAGGCTATTCAGGTCAAGTGGGTCTTTCGCAAGAAAGTGAATCCGGATGGCTCACTGGAACTCTACAAGGCCCGCTTGGTTGTCAAGGGGTACTCTCACATTGAGGGCGTCAATGACACTGACACTTTTGCCCCTATTGGCCGCATGACCTTAGCTCGAGCTTTGTTCGGTGTAGTGGCTCAGAATGACTGGGAACTGCACAAGATGGACGTGAACAATGCATTCCTCCATGGCTCTCTAGATGAGGAGATTTACGTGGCTCAGCCACCAAGCTTTGAGGACAGTTACAAGGTCTGGCGCTTGCGCAAGTCCTTGTACATCCTGACGCAGTCTCCATGGTGTTGGAACCGGGAGATCACCGGCACTTTGACTCGTACAAAATATGTACAGAGCGAGGCAGATCCATCTCTCTTCATCCCACTGACACCCGAGCGGTTCACCGCCATCCTGGTCTATGTCAATGACCTTCTGATCGCGCCTTCGTCCGTGGAGGTCGTGAAGGAGGCCAAGGATGTCCTTCAGAGGACAGCCTTGGCGGTCCTGCATCGGTGTTTCTTGGTATGGAGATCGTGCGAGCTTGCAGACGTCGGACACTTGCTGCATCAGGCCCGATACGCACGAGTCGTGGGGGAGCGTTTCAGCAATCTCCTTGGTGTAGTACCCATCGCTCCCACACCTCTTGCACCCGATGGGCAGGATGCCCAGAAGGTGGATGATCCCACATAGCTGGGGGAGACAGTGGACGTGACCTTCTACCTCCGTCTCATCGGATCTCTGATGTACCTGGCCACTACCACACGTCCTGACATCGCTTTTGCTGTCAACCTCCTCGCTCAGTTCTCGCAGGCTCCACGTGCCAGAGCCCTTCACGTGGCTGTGCGAGTGGTGCCGCACGTGGTCTCCATGCCGTACCTCGGACTCTGCTTTCTTTGGCAGTATTTCATGGTCCTTGACGGCTACACTGACAGCGACTGGGCATGGAGCCCAGATGGACGCAACCGTATTGGCTACGTGTTCCTGCTTGGTGGTACCGCTCTGTCTTGGCATAGCTAGAAGCAGGGGTGCATCGCACGTAGCTCGTCGGAGGAAAAGTACGTTGCTTTGGACGGAGGGGCTGCTGAGGCAGTATGGCTACAGCGCCTGTTTCTTGAGCTTGGTCAGTAAGCACCCGTCATTGTGCTTTTTTGCGACAACGAGAGTGCTCTCGCCATTGCAGAGAACTCCGATGTCTTTCACGCTTGCACGAAGGAAGCACATTGCAGTTGAGCATCACTTTGAGCGTAATCTGGTGGAGCGACACATGATCTCCGTCATGTGGGTTGGCACTGACATGCAGCGTGCTGATTTCTTGACGAAGGCACTAGCTCGCGGAAAGTTCCTGGTGGCCATTCATTCTGTTGGGCTTCGCCCCATGCCTGAGGGTGGTTGAGTGTGGGATGTGTGTCCGTGTCCCATCTGTTTTACACTCACTATCGTTCTTGTCCTAGTGTTGCACGTGTATGGACATGCGTACCATCGGGTCATGGGGGAGTGTTGTGATTTGTGACCTTCTTGTACAGTCTACTGTGACCACTCAGGCGTGTCCATACTCGTGTAGATCCCTGAGGCAAGCTCTGGTGACACCGGTGCGACGACTGGCGGCGGAATACCATCTTGGAGCTGGCCGACTACCGTTCCAGAGCCCCGGATATTGTCGGGACTCCCTCATGTTTTCTTTTTTTTTCTGCAGCTTGCAGGAGTCTTTTCGACGGACTGGCCATGAGCCCGATTTACATGTTTTTGCATTGCGTGTCTACCGTCTGATGATGGATACATGTATGTGACTAGTCGTAATGTCCGTCTTGTGATCCTGCATGTCTAGGTTTAGACGGCGTAGCATTCTGACATGCGTGCACAGAGTTATGGCCAACACAGTGGTTTTGGGGCGGTTTTAGGACAGCTCTTGGACCGTCGCGTGCGATACCCGCTGTGCGCCGCAGCAGGTATTTATGCCATGGACTTGTCATTTGTCATCTCTCTCTACAAATGCTATTGAAGCATTGAGACACTTTGCCTTGTGTCCCCTAGCCAAACTCTTGCCGTTGCGTGCACGACTTGTGACTGACGTCACCGTCCGATCAGGCACTGACGCCTGGTCAACGGGAGTGTAGCTAAGAAGCTTCCTTGCATTTTTTTAGATGAACCAGGGAGTATTAAAGATTTTGGGCTTCAGGGGTCCCAGAAGTAATTCCGGGATCGTAAGGAAGAGATTAGGGAAGAGAGTGCTGAAGAAGGTCCCCATCCGCTGTCAAAGAGGGTGCAGGCGACAGCAGAGGAGGAATCCATGTTCTATCGTTCCCTCTTCCCCACAAAAGGGGTATTCACTTGTTCCATTGCGCCGGTGACGGGTGCGGCTGGCGACTGGTTTAGAGCAAAATAGGATCTTGGTTTGCACATATTTTGGGCGAAGATCCAGGGGGAGAAAGTAGTGTTTTGCCTCAATAGAGTGCCACTCAAACTAGGTGCCAGGGACTTTGTCGAATTGGGAATGTTTTAGGATGTGCAGGCCCATGCAAAAATGAACATGATCTCTGTGTGTGAGTGCGATGTAAGACGGCAGGAATTTGGCTAAGTCTAGAATGCTCAATACAAAAGAAGAAGGAGAAAGTACAAATGAACCCCTAGCGGGCTTATGTAGGGGCACCGGCAGCTAGCCACACTGGGCCCCGCCACCCCCGCTGAACCCAAGCAAGTCAGCGGGGAGAACACACTACGTACACCACGATAACAATGAACGGTGGTCTCTTCTAGGCACCAGAACAGCTCTCCAAGTGCCCACGTCTCGACCACCAAGAAAATATGAGCAGTGCTAAACAATCTCGAAATCAGCGTCCAGACATCACGCACGGATTTCCGAACATTGGAAGCACAAATAAAGCCACTGGATCTCCTCGTCCCACCGGTACAGTCCACCGGGTGCGCGGGTCTCAACCCACCGAGAAAACTCTCCTAGCTCCCGACAAGCCAACAGGGCTGCCGGAACGCATCGATCGCGTCTCATTGGCGCTATCGTAGGTGCTGGAGAAGTCTCGGTACAGTTTGGAGGCGCGTCATGTCATCACGTCCTCCTCTACCATATACCGCTAACGTGGGTATATGGATAATGCATCAGCCTCAGTCGTGACGGGTGGAAGTCACACAAACCAGCACTCCCCCTGGCTGGCATAGCCTTCCACGCAAGAACAAATGAACGCAGGCATGGAACAACAACGTATGCGAAACCACAATCTGCACCTGTCAACCACACACACACTCACCTGCTACCCATCTAAGGTCTCCCTAGACACTGGCACATCCCATCAAGTGTCTGGGTCTTGACCATAAGAGGAGTGATGCACACGCACACAAACCCGTGTAATGCACATCCTACACATGTCAGACGACAAAATGGTCTCCTCGTGACACTGATGATACCAGTGCCCGGGTCTCGACCACTACGAGTAATCCAACTGGTGTCGGTGTGCCGGCCACAATAGCATCATCAACCAACAACCATGATCATGGGGGATCTCCACGTAACACGGGTGCAGGTCACCACGTGTCCGGGTCTCGACCACCATGAGCAATCCATCTTGCATGCCCATGCCACACACAACATAGCCGCACACCAAGACACACGATCACATGGTCTCCTCGTGACACTGGTACAACCCATCAGGTGTCCGAGTCTCGACCAACAGAGTAATACCATCTATATGCAGTTGTGCAGGCAAGTGGCATCCGCCACATGCTGGCTGTTGTAGTATGCTCATAGCAGAGCATGGACCCCTCGCCATGCATGTCCCGTGACGGCGCATCAGGTCCAGGTCCACACAACACTCCCCCGAGGCAGATGAACCTGGCGGCGATGTTCTCGATGGAGATGCTGATGCCGTAGCTGAATAGATCCTGGGCGATGTGGTCTCTCTATCATGCAGAGATAGCTCCCCCTGTCACGTACAAGTCAAATCTCACGCTGAAAGATGAAGTGGTGTCTTTGGCTACGGCTCCTCACATCAATCTGCATCACCTGGACTGTACCAGTCCTCACGTGACTGCCAAGGATCCCAACTCACAGTCTCTCCTCCCTCCGCTCTACGGTGATGCATTAGTGTACGCCAAAAGAAACGGAAGGGACGAGCAGCACGCGAGCGTGGATGAAGTGGCAGAGCTGGCCTCCGTGGCAAGATAGAGCACCCTGAGGCAGAGGGGTGTACGGGCAGAAGAGGAGGGCTGGAGCAACAAACCGGATCACCACTCATGGATGAAGGTGACGATGGAGTAGCTGAATTGGGTGGATGAACATGCATGATGGCAGCAAAAGGAGAAAGGATGATGGAGTCGAATGGAACAAGGATGGCATAAACTGAAGACATGCTCAACTCTCTTATGACAGTGTCTCCAGCGGACATCATACTCGGAGCTGGTACAAGATCCTCCCCGAGTATGGGTGTGACAGATGCTGGTGGCGAATAGCTCGTGCCGATAGTAGTGATGCTCCTCTCCTTTGAGAATCGCTCACGCGCTGCCATCATCTCCTGCTGCAGCATCATTACACGCGCCTGCAAGTCTGCATAATCTGCCTCGGACATGTGGAGGTGGCCCATGTCTGCCTCGCGTAGGATAAACTCTGCCTCACTGGATGCTTCACACGTAGAGTGCAGAGTTCGCGAGTGCAGCTCTATCTGCATCTTTGCTGCTGAAGACGATGGAGCCGGTGCTACTGCATCCTCCTGAAGGTTAACCAAACTCGCAATGTGCTGAGACGATGGAATATTGGATGTAGCTGCATGTGTTGCATCCACACCACAACTCATGTCTATCATACGATGAGTGAGCGGTCACATGCCGAGAGAGAAGGAGAAGAAGGAGTTGTCAGAGTCCATGGAGCAGGTGGAAATGTTCTCTGGGCAGGTACTGCCACTCTCAACATCGATGTGATCAGTAGGGTCACCAACAGGTGAGAACGAGGGGGCAGAACTCAGCTCCTGCTGACGAGATGACTCCATCCGCGTGTACGGATGTGCTCAAGTGTCCTCGACTACCGCAATAGTAGACACAGGTGTGCAAGACCTTGGCTCGACAATGCCCGTCAAGGAGACCAACAAGCGTAGCTGGCGCTCACACACTTTCTCGCCGGGAAGGCTGGTCACTACCACCTACTCGATAATGGTGGGTGGACCAAAGTCTAGCTCCATCATGTGTGTCGCTCCTCCGTCTTGTGTACTAGAACCTGTAGACTCTAGGAACATCGACGACTCCTCACGCTGAAGCTGGTCCTCAGGTGGTACAGATGACAAGGTGGAGCCTGTTGTGTGTGCTGTAGCACATCTCACAGTGACATCTCTCAAAATTGTTGCTCTTAAGAATGCCTCAACCTCTAAAAGACCAGTCGGCCGACCTTGCTCATGCACCACGACCGTTTTGGGCTGGAGTGAGGCGCGTGCGCCAATGCCCCCGTAAGTCCATATGGGGCATCCAGATCCGCACGGGACTCCTGTGCCACCGCTAGGCCGCTACCGGTCGGAGTCGCGAGTGACACCGCCCAGGCACGCGGCACCTGCACTCCTAATGCAACCTGCTACTACAGAACGTCCAGCTCCTGCACCGGCGTAGATGTCGAACTCGATGACATCCACATCCCAAGTACTCCCACATCCGTCGGACTAGAGAGTGTCTGCTGCACACTCTCCCCCAAACGTCCGGTAGACGCATCCCGATCTATACGGGACCCCTGTGCCACCGCCGGGCCCCCACCGGTCGAAGCCGCGAGTGGCAACGCCCAGAGACGCCGCGCCTCTCCTCCTTCTAANGCTCCTGCACCGGCGTAGATGTCGAACTCGATGACATCCACATCCCAAGTACTCCCACATCCGTCGGACTAGAGAGTGTCTGCTGCACACTCTCCCCCAAACGTCCGGTAGACGCATCCCGATCTATACGGGACCCCTGTGCCACCGCCGGGCCCCCACCGGTCGAAGCCGCGAGTGGCAACGCCCAGAGACGCCGCGCCTCTCCTCCTTCTAATGTCACCTACTACAGTGGAAGATCTGGATCCAGCGCGAATAATGACAGGCAAGTCTCCACCATGTCAAGATCAGACTCCACGCTACGTGCTGTCACCATATCATCTGAGTCTGCCTGAGCTGACGCTCGGACAGCAGGGCCCGGCGCGAGTACGGATCCTGTTGCTACGGTAACATCAGGCAATGCACGGTGAAAACACACTCCCTCAACCGGTAAAACAACAAAAGCCGAGGAGGTGGAAGATGTAGCCAAACCGGTGTGAGCACGGCGTGTAGAGCGCTGTCGCCAACGCCGTGGGGAAACACGACTGGAACGACTACATGAAGGCATGTCATGGCACGGTGGTGTCATCGTAGCAGGAGAGTGGAGGATCGAGAGGATGGTTGCAGCCTGGGATAGGCCGACAAGTGAAGCTGAAGGGACACCATAAAATGAGGAAGAAAGAGAAGATGAAGGAGATGTGGTCAAAGAGGCCGTCGACAAACTAGTAGTAGAAGCACGCTCAGTGATGAAGAGGTCACAAAGCCGCTGCACCGTCTGTCACATGCCGTGAATCTTGGTAGATATGGTCGTCAAAGGTCCAGCTAGGGGATCTACCAATGTCGGTGGATGCGTTTGTTGTGGAGGACACATGCTCGGACGAGGCTGTAGCCAAGGTGGATGCCAACCAAGAGGGCGCATCCAACAGCGATGCCAGCCAGGAGGGCGCGTCCAACAGCGATGCCAACCATGACGTCCATCGCCATAGTAGTAGCAGGCAAACGCACAGGGCGCATGTGTCCGCGCACTCATCTCTTACATTGGACGATGGATAGGTACCAAGGGCACCAACTCCCAGTGGTAAACACCAAGCCACTGGAGAAAATGAGGCCAGTAGGTACTGTCACTCCTGGAGGTCACAACGTCTAGGTCAACAAACGTGACCGGACGGGACAAGCTGCACTACCACAGCACGCTCGGAGACTAGAGTCTAGCGAATTGCGGGTACTAATGTTGCTGCCACTAATAGAGCAAAGACTGCTCCAAGAAGAGAAGGGGTGGTGGCTGTAGGTGTGGCTGTTGCTCCAAGCGGTAGACAACCCAGCCCTTGGAGATGGAAAGACTCGAATCCGCCGTCAATCCTACAGAGTGAAGTGCGCGCACCAATCCACTGTCCCTAGGAAGACGTCGATCAAAGAAAAATCTCAAAGTGGAGATCGCCTGTAACACCACAATCTGCGCCGGTTGGAAGGTAAAACTGCAAGTATTGTTGCAACCGCCACTGCTGCTGCTACAAAAATTGCCGTTGCTACAGTGCCTCCCACTATTGTCGGTGTCGGTATGATGCTGTGATGCTCTATGGCCCCGCACAAATTCTTGTTTCCCTCAGCCCCCCTTTTCTTTTGTTTGACTTCATTCGTCACTTGTTTTTCTCTTGCTCTATCGTCTTCTCTCTCCCAACCCCCACCCTATTTTGAACTCCTCGTCACTTTTTTCATCTCTCCTCACCCCCGGTTTGCCCGTCACCTGGTTCTGGATTGCCCCCTAGAATGGGGGCAAGTCAGGATGGGGGGGGGGATAAAAAAAGCAGGGGACAATTTCGGATCCCCCCCCCTCGCTCCTTGCTCCTCCTAAAAAAAATATTTTCTAGCACTGCTCGTATTTTCTCGGCGGTCGAGACCTGGGCACTCGGAGATCTGTTCCGGTGCCTCGAGGAGACCACCGTTATTATTATAGTGGTGTACGTAGTGTGTTCTCCCCGCTGACTCGTATGGGTTCAGCGGGGGTGGCGGGGCCCGGTGCGTCTTGCTGTCGGTGCCCCTACTTAAGCCCGCTAAGGGCTCGTTTGTACTTTCTCCTTGTTCTTTTACATTCAGCGTTCCAGACTTAACCAAATTATTGTTGTCTTGCATCTAACTTACACACAAAGCTCATGTTTGTTTTTTCATAGGCCTGCATGCCCTAAAGTATTTCAAACTTGGTATGAGAGCAAGGAGGAGTGTTGTGTGGACCTCGACCTGACGCGACGTCATGGGAGATGCATGGCGAGGTCCATGCTCTGCTGTGAGCATCCACAGCATCTCGCATGAGGCTCATTCTACGTACCTACACAGCTGCATGTAGATGGTAGCACACTGTTGGTCGAGACCCGGATATTTGATGCGTTGTACCAATGTCACGAGGAGACCATGTGATGGTGTATCTTGGTGTGTGGCTATATTGTGCGTGGCATGTGCATGTGAGCTGTTGGTCGAGACCCGGACACATGGTGCATTGCACCCGTGTTACAAGGAGCTCCTCCCATGATCCTCTGTTTGGATGATGATGCTATTGTGTTGGATCGCTCGTAGCGGTCGAGACCCGAGCACTGGTACCGCTAGTGTCACAAGGAGACCATCTTATCGTCTGACATCTGTATGATGTGCATTACACTGGCTTGTGTGCATGTGCATCACTCCTCTCATGGTCGAGGCCCAAACACGTGGTGGGTTGTGCCAGTGTCTAGGGAGACCTTTGATAGGTAGCAAATCTGTGTGTGTGTGTGTGTGTATGTGTGTGTGTGTGTGTGTGTGTGTGTATGTGTGTGTGTGTGTGTGTGTGTGTGTGTGTGTGTG
>SZWC01015468.1:10161-25894 GCA_023375785.1 Penium margaritaceum | reverse complement strand
TGTGTGTGTGTGTGTGTGTGTGTGTGTATGTGTGTGTGTGTGTGTGTGTGTGTGTGTCTGGTTTACTGGTGCATATTGTGGTTTGGCATGTATTGTTGTTCCGTGCCTTCGTTCATTTGTTCTGGCCTGGACGGCTATGTCAGCCAGGGGGAGTGTTGGTTTGTGTGGCTTCCACCCGTCACCACTGACGCCGATGCATTATCCATATACCCACGTTGGCGGTATATGATAGAGGAGGGCGTGACGACACGACAAGCCTTCGGGATGTCCCGAGACTTCTCCAGCACCTACTACAATGCCGGCAAGACTCGGTCGATACGTTGCGACAACCCAGTAGGCTTGTCGGGAGCTATGAGAGTTTCTCAGTGGGTTGAGACCCGTGCACACGGTGGATTGTACCAGTGCGACAAGGAGACCCAATGGCTGTACTAGCGCTTCCAATGTTTGGAAATCTGTTTTGGATGTCTGGACGCTGATTTTGAGATTTTCTAGCACTGCTTGTATTTTCTTGGCGGTTGAGACCTGGGCACTCGGAGATCTCTTCCATTGCCTTGAGGAGACCACCATTATTGTTTTAGTGGTGTACGTAGTGTGTTCTCCCCACTGACTTGTTTGGGTTCAGCGGGGGTGACAGGGCCCGGTGCGGCTTGCTGCCGGCGCCCCTACTGAAGCCCGCTAGGTGCTCATTTGTACCTTCTCCATGTTCTTTCATATGCACCGTTCTAGACTTAGCCAAATTCTTGCCGTCCTGCATCGCACTCACATACAAGCTCATGTTTGTTTTTGCATATGCCTACATACCCTAAAATGTTTCCAATTTGGTATCAGAGCGTAGGGGGGCGTGTGAGCAACAGAAGCAACAGCGGTGGGCGGAACGCGAAGAGAACGCGCCACGTGGCACCACGCTGGTAGCAGCGTGAAGGAGCGCGAAACGACACCATGTGAACGCCATAGGGGCAGTGAGCCCCGCACATAAGCATTAACGACTGCAGCCAGCACTAGCATTTTTAGCAAATGCACAGGCAACAGCAACAGCAGTGGTAGCAACCGCATTGCGACGTAGCAGCTGCAACAACAGCAGCAGCAGCAGCACTACATCAGTTGCTACAGCAGCGGCGTCAGCAACAGCAGCACATAGCAGCAACAGCAACAACAACCAATGTAGCAGCGGTGGCAGCAGTAGAAGCGTGCAGCAGCAAGCAATAGTGGCGGCAGCAGCAAAGCGGCAGCCGCGGCAATAGCAAGCAGCAGCAGCAGCTGTTGCACAGTTTTGTAACAGCACCAGTAGCAACGGAAGCAGCAGTAGCAGCAGCGGCGATAGCATCAAGCAACAGCAGTAGCTACTGCACAGAGTAGCAGCAGCAGCAGCGGTGGAAGTAGTAGAAGCAGCAATGGCGAAAGCAACAGCAGAAGTTGCAACCACAGGAGCTGCACCTGCCAGTGCAGCTGCTACTGTAGGAGAGCCTTGCAGCCATCTTGTGAGGGACCCCGCTCCCTCGGAGGGGCCCCCTCGACCCCCATTAGGGGGCATCTCCGAGGGGGCCCGTCGGCCCCTTTTTCCCCCCTCCCCTACTTTCAAGGGGCCCTCAGAGGGCCCCGTCGAGCTCCTCTGAGGGGTCCCTTAGAGTGGCCTCTCGGCCTCCATCGGCCGACTGACGGAGGGGCTGACGGCGGAGAGGGGCCAACCCCCCCCCCCTTCATCTGCCACTCGCTCGCTCGCAGAGCGAGCGAGCGAGCAGTGAACGGGAGGAGGGCCAGACAAGCCGGACACCCCCCCCCCTTTCTCCCCCTTGTTTTCTTCACTGCCCCAGCTTTGGGACAATCGAGACAAGGAGGTACAACTGAAAAAATACAAAAATGGGCATGCCTGGAANGGCGGAGAGGGGCCAACCCCCCCCCCCTTCATCTGCCACTCGCTCGCTCGCAGAGCGAGCGAGCGAGCAGTGAACGGGAGGAGGGCCAGACAAGCCGGACACCCCCCCCCCTTTCTCCCCCTTGTTTTCTTCACTGCCCCAGCTTTGGGACAATCGAGACAAGGAGGTACAACTGAAAAAATACAAAAATGGGCATGCCTGGAAAAGTGAAAAAGAGAGAAAAAAAAAGTGAGCGCTTAAGGCAAGCAGACGGGAGAACAAGAAAAAAAAGCGGGTGGAGGGTGAAGGCAAAAGAAAAAAAAGAAACACAAAGGTGGCCTGAGGGCTAGAGAAAACGACAAAAAAAGGGAATCGTCCAACTATTACCGCCGCAGCAGCAGCAGCTTTCATAGTAGCAATAGCCGTATCGGGCGGAGTTGCAACGATTATACAGTTTGGCGGTTGCGCGAGCGCTTGCAGTTTCACCTTCTCAGTCGACAGTAGATTGTGCATCGGCGGCGATCTCCGCCTCGAGATGTGTCCTAGACCGACGTCTCCTTGGGGCCCGTGGATTGGTGCGCGCACTTCACTCCGTAGGATCGACGGCACATTGGAGTCTTTCCATCTCCGAAGGCTGGGTTGTCTACCGCTTGGAGCAGCAGCCACACCTGCAGCCGCCACCCCTTCTCGTCTTGGAGTAGTCTTCGATCTATTAGTGGCAATAGCATTGGTAGCCGCAATTAGTCAGACTCTAGTCTCCGGGCTTGTTGCGATAGTGCAGCTCGTCCCGTCTGGTCACGTTTGCTGACCCGGACGCCGTGACCTCCAGGAGTAATTGTACCTATTGGCCTCATTCTCTCCCGTGGCTTGGTGTTTACCACCGAGAGTAGGCGCCCTCAGTACCTATCCATCGTCCAGTGCACGAGATGAGTGCGCGGACGTCTGAGCAGGCACCCTGCGCATTCGCCTGTTACTACTATGGTGATGGATGTCATGGTTGGCGTCGCTGTTGGACGCGCCCTCCCGGCTGGCATCCACCTTGGCTACAGCGTCGTCCGAGCCTGCGTCCTCCACAGCATACGGATCTACCGACGTTGGTAGATCCTCGAGCTGGACCTCTGGCGAGCATATTCACCGAGATTCACAGCTTGCGGCAGACGGTGCAGTGACTTTGTGACCTCGTCATCACTAAGTTTGCTTTCGTTGTTAGTTTTTCAACGGCCTCTTTGACCATATCGCCTTCATCCTCTCTTTCTTCCTCATTTGATGGTGTCCCTTTAGCTTCACTTGTCAACCTGTCCGAGACTGCCACCATCCTCTCGATCCTCCATTCTTCTACGACCACGACGGCACCTCGCGATGACAGGTCTTCATGTAGTCGTTCCAATTGCGTATGCACACAGCGTCGGCGACAGCGCTCCGCACGCCATACTCGCACCGGTTTGGCTACATCCTCCACCTCCACGGCTTCCGATGATGTACCTATCGAGGGGGAGTGTGATCACCGCGCATTGTCTATTGTGACCGTAAATACAGGATCCGCACTCACGTCGGACCGTGGTGCCTGAGCGTCAGCTCATGCAGACTCCGATGATACGATGACAGCACATGGCGTGGAGTCTGATCCCGACATGGCATTCATGGTAGAGACTGGCCTGTCATTGTCTGGCCCAGATCCACATCTTCCACAACAGCAGGTGACATTAGGAGAAAAACAGGCACGAAGTCCCAAGGTGGTGTCACTCGCGGCTCCGACCGGTGGGGGCATGGCAGTGGCACAAGAGTCCCGTACAGACCGGGATGCGTATACCGGACTTTTGGGGGAGAGTGTGTAGCAAACTCATACCAGTTCAGTGGATGTCGGAATGCATGGGACGTGCATGTCATCGAGTTTGCCATGTACGCTGGGGCAGGAGCTAGATGTTCTGTAGTAGCAGGTTCCATCAGGATGAGCGCAGGTGATGCGTGCCTAGGCCGTGCCACTCGCAATCCGACAGGTAGCGGCCTGGCGGTGGCACAGGAGTCCCGTGCAGATGAGGATGCCCCATACGGATTTTCGGGGGCATTGGTGCATGGGACTCACACCAGCCCGACAGCGGTCACACTGCATGAGCAGGGTTGGCCGGCCGGTCTTTTGCAGGTTGAGGTATTCCTGAGAGCAGCAGTTCTGCGAGAGGTCTTTGGGACATATGATGTTGCAGACACAGCAAGCTCCACCTTGTCATCTGCGCTACCTGAGGACCAGCTTAAGCATCAGGAGTTGTCCATGATCCTAGAGTCTCCGGGTTCCCGTACGCACGACGAAGCAGCGACATACATGACAGAGTGAGATGGTGGTCCTTACTCTATCATTGAGCAGGTGGAAATGACCAGTCTTCTCAGCGAGACATTGCGTGAGCGCCTGTTACGCTTGTTGTTCGCCTTGACGGGCGTTTTGGAGCCGGAGTCCTACACACATTTTTCCACTACAGCGGTAATTGAGGATAGTGGAGCAGATCCCTACATGCAGATGGAGTTACCTTGTCAGAAGGAGCTGAGTTCTGCCCCTTCGTGTTCACTTGCTGGTGACCCTGTTGATCACATCGACATTGAGAGTGACAGTACCTGCATGGACGACACTTCCACATGCTCCACGGACTCTGACGACTCCTCCTTCTCCTTCTCTCTCAGCATGCGACCGCTCACTCATCATGTGATAGACACAAGATGTGGTGTGGATGAGACACCTGCAGCTGCATCCAATGTTCCAGTGTCTCAGCACATTCCGAGTTTGGTTGACCCCCAGGAGGATGCAGCAGCAACAGTTCCATCATCTTCAGTAGCAGAGATGTGGATGGAGCTGTACTCATGAGTTGTGTAATCTGCATGTGCAGCATCCAGTGAGGCAGAGTTTATCCTCCGCGAGGCATACATGGGCCACCTCACCATGTCCAAACATCGGAAGCGCTAGTACAGCCACCATGTCTCCTCATCGCACTGGTATAGTCCACCGGGTGCACGGGTCTCAACACACCGAGAAAACTCTCATAGCTCCCAACAAGCCTACACGGCTGCCAGAACGCATCGACCGCGTTTCACCAGTGTTGTAGTAGGTGTTGGAGAAGTGTCGGGACATCCCGGAGGATCTTCGTGCCGTCACGCCTTCCTCTATCATATACCGCCAATGTGGGTACATGGATAATGCATCGGCATCAGTCGTGACGGGTGGAAGCCGCACAAACCAACACCCCCCCTGGCTCACATAGTCGTCCACGCCAGAACAAATGAACGAAGCCTCGGAAAAACAACGTATGCCAAACCACAATGTGCACCAGTAAACCACACACACACACACACACACACACACACACACACACACATAGTTGTGCAGATCTTGGGCGATGAGTCATGTGGTGTGTCCATCATGCAGAGATAGCTCCCCCTATCACGTGCGAGTCGGCACCCGGGCTCAAAGACAAAGTTATGTCTCTGGCTACGACTCCTCACGTGAATGTGCATCACCCGGAGTGTACTAGCCCTCGCGTGACTGCCAAGGGTCCCAACTCACCGTCTCTCCTCTCTATGCTCTACCGTGATGCATCTGTGTACCACAAAGGAAAGGGAATGAACGAGCAACACGCAAGCGTGGAGGAAGTGGTAGAGCTGGCCTCCGAGGCAGGATAGAGCACCTTAAGGCACAAGGGTGTACCGCCGGAAAAGGAGAGCTGGAGCGACGAACCGGATCACCACTCGTGGAAGAAGATGACAATGAGGCAGGTGAGTCGGGTGGATGAAGGTGCGTGACGGCAGCAAAAGAAGAAGGAGGAGCGATGATGGGGTCGACAGGAGCCAAGATGGCGGAAGCCGAAGGCACGCTCACCTCTCCTGTGACAATGTCTCAAGTGGACGTCATACGCCAAGCTGGTACAAGATCCTCCCCGAGTATGGGTGTGCCAGATGCTGCTAGTAGAAGAATCCTGTCGATAGCAGTGATGCTCCCCTCCTCTGAGAATCGCTCACGTGCGGCCATCAGCTCCCGCTGTAGCATGACTACACGCTCCCGTAGGTCAGCGTAATCCAAACGCGTGCGTCTTCATGCTGAATTCGAGATTTTCTAGCACTGCTCGTATTTTCTCGGTGGTCGAGACCCGGGCACTCAGAGATCTGTTCCGCTGCCTTGAGGAGGCCACCATTCTTGTTTTAGTGGTGTACGCAGTGTGTTCTCCCCACTGACTTGTTTGGGTTTAGCGGGGGTGACGGGGCCTGATGCGGCTTGCTGCCGGCACCCCTATTTAAGCCCGCTAGGGGCTCATTTGTACTTTCTCCTTGTTCTTTTACATTCATCATTCCAGACATAGCCAAACAATTGCCGTCTTGCATTGCACTCACACACAGAGCTCATGTTCGTTTTTGCATAGGCCTGCATGCCCTAAAAATATTTCCTTTTTTGGGAGAAAAGGAGTGAGTGCTTCCATTGCGCCTCTCCAGGCTGAAGAAAGGAGTACATCCATTTGGCAACTTGTGCTTCGATTAAGACGGTGAGACATTTACTGCCTAGACCTCCTCTTGAGGTGGGGCACACTGCATATAATAGCGAGTAAAGCCTTAGTCCTCTACCATCGCCTTCTTTTGGGGTGTTGGAGGAGAGGAAGTTGAAAAGAAGGGTGTTGATTTGTTCGAGGTGGTCTGGTCTTGGAGGGCATACATAGTTGTAATAGAGGAATTTAGCGCTGAGGTATGCGTTTATTGCTATGGCTTTGGTCTGGATTGGGGCTCGTAGTTTGTGCCAGTATGCAACTGATGCTTCAAGACGACGAAGTATTGGGTTCCACATGTGGTGAGAGTCAAAGGCTGGGAGGAAAAAGTGGCAAAGAATGCGGATAGGGGAATCTGCAAGCTGGAATGGGGAGTTGGCTAGAGGCGGCGTGTGGGTACCAATTGGAAGAATGTTTAACTTGCGGTAGTTTCTACGGAGTCCAGCCCCACATGGTATTTAATGGGCTGTTTGTTTCAAGCAATTGCAAAATGTTTTAGGGCATGTAGGCCCATGAAAAAACGAACATGAGCTTTGTGTGTGAGTGCGATGCAAGATGGCAAGAATTTAGCTAAGTCTCGAACGCTGAATATAAAAGAACAAGGAGAGTTTATAAATGAGCCCCTAGCGGGCTTGCATAGGGGCACTGGCAACTAGCCGCACCAGGCCCCGTCACCCCTACTGAACCCAAATGAGTCAATAGGGAGAATACACCGCATACACCATGACAGCAACAAAGGTACCGGAAAAGCTTTCCGAGTGTGCGGGTTTCGACCACCGAGAAAATATGAGCAGTGCCAAAAAAATCTCGGAATCAACGTCTAGACATCACAGATGGCTTTCCGAACATCGGTAGCCCCACAACAGCCATTGGGTCTCCTCGTCGCATAGATACATTCCACCGGGTGTGCGGGTCTCAACCCCCCAATAAAACTCTCCTTCCTCCTGACAAGCCCACATGGCTGCCGGAACGCATCGACCACGTCTCGCCGGCGTTGTCCTGCCTATTGGAGAAGTCTCGGTGCAGTTTGGAGGTCCGTCGTGTCGTCACGCCCTCCTCTACCATATACCCCGAATGTGGGTACATCGGTAAACCAACGGCATCGATCGTGACGGGTGGAAGCCACACAAACCAACACTCTCCCTGGCTGACATAGCTGTCCACGCCAAAACGAATGAACGAAGGCATGGAATAACAACGTATGCCAAACCACAATATGCACCGAGCAACCACACACACACACCTTTGCTACCCACCTAAGGTCTCCCTAGACACTGGCATATGCTACCAAGTGTCTGGGTCTTGACCATGAGAGGAGTGATGCACACGTGCAAAAACCNCATCGGTAAACCAACGGCATCGATCGTGACGGGTGGAAGCCACACAAACCAACACTCTCCCTGGCTGACATAGCTGTCCACGCCAAAACGAATGAACGAAGGCATGGAATAACAACGTATGCCAAACCACAATATGCACCGAGCAACCACACACACACACCTTTGCTACCCACCTAAGGTCTCCCTAGACACTGGCATATGCTACCAAGTGTCTGGGTCTTGACCATGAGAGGAGTGATGCACACGTGCAAAAACCAATGTAATGCACATCACACATATGTCAAGGGACAAGCGGGTCTCCTCATGACACCGGCGGTACCAGTGCCCAGGTCTAGACCGCTACGAGCAATCGGACACAACAGCATCATCATCTAAACACCGGATCATGGGAGGATCTCCTCGTAACACGGGTGCAACTCACCATGTCTCTGGGTCTCGACCCCTAAGAGCAACCCAGCTCACATACACATACCACACGTAGTATGGACACACACCAAGACACACGATCACATGGTCTCCTCGTGACACTGGTATAACCCACCAAGTTTCCGGGTCTCAACCAACAGTGTGCTATCGTCGACATGCAGTTGTGCAGGCATGTAGCATGAGCCACACGCCGGACGCTATAGATGCTCATAGCAGAGCATGGACCTCACCATGTATCTCCCATGACATCGTGTTTGGTCGAGGTCCAGACAACACTCCCCCTGGGCAGATGAACCTGGTAGCGATGTCCTCGATGGAGATGTTGATGTCACATTTGAATTGATCCAGGGTGATGAGTCATGTGGTGTGTCCATCATGCAGAGATAGCTCCTCCTATCACGTGCGAGTCAGCTCCCTTCTTCAAAGACAAAGTGGTGTCTCCGGGTACAATTCCTTACGTCACAGCTGCATCACCTGGGGTGTACCAGTCCTCGCAAGACTGCCAAGGGTCCCAACTCACAGTCTCTCCCGTCTCCGCTCTACCGCGATGCATCTCTGTACGCCGGACGAAAGGGAATGGACAAGCAGCACGCGTGCGTGGATGAAGTGGTGGAGCTGGCCTCCGATACGGGATAGCACACCTCGAGGCACAAGGGTGTACTGCTCGAGGAGGAGTGCTGGAGCGATGAAACGGCCCTATCATCATCTTCATCCACTCGTGGATGAAGATGATGATAGGGCAGGTGAGTCGAGTGGATGAAGGTGCGTGATGGTTGTAGTAGAAGAAGGAGGAGCGATGATAGGGTCGACAGGAGCGAGAATGGAGGAAGTCGAAGGCACGCTCACCTCTCCTATGACAGTGTCTCCAACGGACGTCATACTCCAAGCTCGTACAAGATCCACCCCGAGTATAGGTGAGCGAGATGCTGCTGGCGGAAGGCTCCTGTTGATAGCAGTGATGCTCCCCTCCTCTGCGAATCGATTACACGCTGTCATCATCTCCCGCTGTAGCATGACTGCACGCTCTTGCAAATCATCATAATCTGCCACACACATGTCGAGGTGGCCCATGTCCACCTGGTGTAGGATTAACTCTGCCTCACTAGATGTTGCACATGCTGACTGCACAACTCGTGAGTACAGTGCCATATGCATCTCTGCTACTGAAGACGATGGAACTGGTGCTGCTGCATCCTCCTGGGGGTCAACCAAGCTCGCAATGTGCTGAGACGCTGGAACATCGAATGCAGCTGCAAGTGTCACATCCACATCACAACTCGTGTCTGTCATGCGAGGAGTGAGCGGTCGCATTCCAAGAGAGAAGGAGAAGGAGGAGTCGTCAGAGTCAATGGAGAATGTGGAAATGTCGTCCGTGCAGGTATTGCCACTCTCAGCATCCATGTGATCAGCAGTGTAACCAACAGGTGAGAACGAGGGGGCAGAACTCAGCTCCTGCTGATGAGGTGACTCCATCCGCCTGTACGGATCTGCTCCAGTATCCTCGACTGCCGCCGTAGTGGACACAGGTGTGCAGGAATCCGGCTTGACAATGCCTGTCAAGGCAACCAACAAGCGCAAGTGGCACTCACCCATTGTCTCGCCGGGAAGGCTGGTCGCTCCCACCTGCTCGATGATGGAGTGAAGACCACCATCTGACTCCGTCATGTGTGTCACTGCTCTATCCTGTGCACAAGACGTAGACTCTGGGAACATATGCGACTCCTCACGCTGAAGCTGGTCCTCAAGTAGCGTGGATGACACGGTGAAGCCCACTGAGTCTGCTTCAGGACATGTCCAAGTGACATCTCTCAGAACTGTTGCTCTTAAGAATGCCTCAATCTCCAAAAGACCGGCCTGTCGACTCTGCTCATACACTATGACCGCTGTCGGGCTGGAGTGAGTCACGTGCACCAATACCCTCAAAAATTTGTGTGGGGCATCCTGATTAGCACGGGACTCCTATGCCATCCCCAGGACTCTACCGGTCGGAGTCGCGAGTGACACCACCAAGGAACGCGGGTCCTGCACTCCTCCTAATGCAACCTGCTGTTCTAGAATGTCCGGCTGCTACCCCAGCATAGATGTCGACCTCAATGACGTGCACGTCCCATGTGCTCCAACATCCACCGGACTGGTGTGAGTCATCTGCACACTCTCCACGAAAAGTCTGGTAGTTGCATCCCCATCCATACAGGACTCCTGTGCCACCCTTGGGCCTCCACCAAACGGAGCCGCAAGTGGCACCGTCCAGGCACGACGTGCCTTCGCTCCTCCTGATGTCACCTACTGTTGTGGAAGATCTGGATCCAACCCGGACGATGACATGCAAGTCTCCACTATGAACGCCATGTCGGGATCAGACTCCATGCCATGTGCTGTTACTGTATCATCTGAGTCAGCCTGAGCTGAGGCTTGGGCACCACAGCCTGACGTGAGTGCAGATCCTGTCGCTGCGGTCACATGACGCAATGCGCGGTGACCACACTCCCCCTCAACAAGAAAAGCAACGGAAGCCGAGGAGGTGGAGGATGTATCGCAGCCGGCACGAGCACGGCATGCGGAACGCAGACGTCGACGTCGCGGGGTCACTTGAATGGAACGACTGCATGAAGACATATCGTCACAAGGTGGCGTCATGGTTGCAGCAGAGTGAAGGATCGAAAGGATGGTGGCAACCTAGGACTCGCTGGCAAGTGGAGCTGAAGGTACACCATCGGATGAGGAAGAGAGAGAGGATGGAGGAGATGTGATCAAAGATGCCATCAACAAACGAGTAGCAGAAGCACACTCAGTGACGACGAGGTCACAAAGCCGTTGCACCGTCTACCGTAGGCCGTGGATCTTGGCAAATATGCTCGTCAGAGGTCCAGTTAGGGGATCTACCAATGCCGGCAGATCCTTATGCTGTGGAGGACGTAGGCTCGGATGAGACTATAGCCAAGGTGGATGCCACCTGGGAGGGCGCGTCCGACAGCGACGCCAACCATGACGTCCATCACCACAGTAGTAACAGGCAAACGCGCTGGGCGCCTGCTCACATGTTCGCGCACTCATCTTGTGCGCTGGACAATGGATAGGTACCAAGGGCACCTACTCCCGGTGGTAAACACCAAGCCACGGGAGAGAATGAGGCCAGCAGGTACAATCGCTCCTGGAGGTCACGGTGTCCGAGTCAGCAAACGTGACCAGGCATGAAGTAATGCACTACCACAACACGCCCGGAGACTAGAGTCTGACTAACTGTGGCCACTAATGCTGATGCCACTAATATAGTAATGACTACTCCAAGACGAGAAGGGATGGCGGCTACAGGTGTGGCTGCTTCTCCAAGTGGTACACGACCAAGCGCTTGGAGATGGAAAGAATCGAATCCGTCGTCGATCCTACGGAGTGACGTGCGCGCACCAATCCACAGGCCCAAGGAATACGCCGGTCTAGGATGCGTCTTGAAGCGAAGATTGGCGCTGACGCACAATCCACTGTCGGCGGAGAAGGCAAAATTGCAAGCACTGGTGCAACAGCTGCAGTATGTAGTCCTTGCAACTCCAGCCGATACGGCTATTGCTGCTATGAAAGCTGCTGCTGCAGTGGCGGTAGTAGTTGGACAATTCCCCCTTTTTTTCGTTATTCTCTAGTCCTAATTCCCCCTTTCATGTTTCTTTTCTTTCCTTTGCCCTCACCCTCCACCCTTTTTTTTTAGTTCTCCCCTCTACTCGCCTTAAGCCCTCTTTTTTTCTTTATTTTTTCCTTTTCCACTCGCTTTCAGGCGTACCCCTTTTCGTATTTTTTGGTACTCGCCCCTCCCCTTTTCTTGATTTTCCCTACGAAGGGCGAATGGAAAAAACAAGGAAGGAGGGGGTGGTCGGGCTTGTCTGGTCCTCCTTCCCGTGAACGCTTGCTCGCTCGCTGAGGGAGCGAGCGAATGAGCGAGTGTGGGAGGGAAGAGGGGGGGGTCCTGTCCGCCCCTCTAACCCGGTCCCACCGTCGGTTGGCGGACGGGGCCGACGGGGCCGACGGGGCCCACGGGGCAGACAGGCCCCCTCCAAAGGGCCTCTCGGAAGGGCTCGGCGGGGCCCTCCGAGGGCCCCCTTGAGAAGGGGAGGAAGGTGGGGGGAGGTACGAACAGGGCCAACAAGCCCCCTTAGAGGACCCCCCCTCAGAGGAGGGTTATGAGGCCATCCTCGTAGCGGCAACAGCAGCTGCAATGGCAGGTGCAGCTGCTGTAGTTGTTGCTGCTGCTACTGCTTCTGCTGCTGCTGCTGCTTCTGCTACTACTGTTGCCGCTTGCTACTGACACCGTTGCTACTTGTTGTTGTCGCCGCTGTTGTTGCTGTTGTTGCACGCTGCTGCTGCTGCCGTCTGTTGGTTTGTGTGCCTTCCACCCGTCACGACCGACACCGCTAGTTTACCGATATACCCACATTTGGGGTATATGGTAGAGGAGGTCGTGACGACACGACGGGCCTTCCGACTGCACCGATACTTCTCTAGCAGCCATGACAACGTTAGCGAGACGCGGTCGATGCGTTCCGGCAGCCATGTGGGCTTGTCAGGAGGTAGGAGAGTTTTCTCGGCGGGTTGAGACCCGCGCACCCAGAGGACTAAACCGATGCGACGAGGAGACCCGATGGCTGTTGTGGGGATTCCGATGTTTGGAAAGCCGTCTGTGATGTCTGGACGTTGATTCCGAGAGTTTTGGCACTGCTCATGTTTTCTCAGTGGTCGAGACCGAGGCACTCGGAGAGCTGTTCCGGAGCCTAGAAGAGACCACTTTTGTTGTTGTCATGGTGTATGCAGTGTGTTCTCCCTGTTGACTCATTTGGGTTCAGCAAGGGTGACGAGGCTTTGTGCGGCTAGCTGCCGGCGTCCCTATATAAGCCCGCCAGGGGCTGTGTTGTAAAGTCTCCGTGTTCTTTTATTTTCAGCGTTGGAGACTTAGCCAAATTCTTGTCGTCTTGCATCGCACTCACACACAGAGCTTATGTTCATTTTTGCATGGACCTGCATGCCTTAATTTATTTCCAATTTGGTATCATAGCACAGGGGGGGCATGTGAGGAGCAGAAGCACCAGCAGTGGGTGGAACGCGAAGAGAACGTGCCACGTGGCGCCATGCTGGCAGTAGCGTGAAGGAGCGTGAAGCGACTACATGTGAACGCCACAGGGACGGTGAGCCACGCACAACAACACTAGCGACTGTGGCGGCAGCAAAAAAAGCAATAGGAGCAGCAGCCACTACAGCAACGGCGACAGCAGCAACAGTGTGTAGCAACGACGACAGCAGCAGCGTGCAATAGCAGTAGTAGCAGCAAAAGCAGCTGTAATAGTGCATCATCCGCTGCAGCAGCAGCGTAAGCAGCAGCAGCATATAGAAGTAGCAGCAGCACCAGCCACTGCAGCAACGATGACAGCAACAACAGCAGCGGTGGCATCAGCAAGAAGCAGAAACAAATGCGATGGCAGCAGCAAGTAGTAGCAGCAGCTGTGTAGAGCAGCAGTAGCAGCAGAAGCAACAGCAGTAGCAACAACCGCAGCACCTGCACCTGCCGATGCAGCTACTGCTGCCGTTGCGAGGAGGGCCTCGCAGCCCTCCTCTGAGGGGGGGGGGCCTCTGAGGGGACCTGTCGACCCGTTCGCACCCCCCCCCCCCCCCCCCCCCCCCCCCCCCCNNNCAGCAGTAGCAACAACCGCAGCACCTGCACCTGCCGATGCAGCTACTGCTGCCGTTGCGAGGAGGGCCTCGCAGCCCTCCTCTGAGGGGGGGGGGCCTCTGAGGGGACCTGTCGACCCGTTCGCACCCCCCCCCCCTTCCTCCCCTTCTCAAGGGGGCCCTCGGAGGGCCCCACCGAGCCCCTCCGAGGGGCCCTTTGGAAGGGGCCTGTCGGCCCCGTGGGCCCCCTCGGCCCCGTCGGCCGACCGACGGAGGGGCCGGGTCAGAGGGGCAGATAGGACACCCCCCCTCGCTCCCTCCTCCCCCCTCCCCCACACCCACTCGCTCACTTGCTCGCTCAGCGAGCGAACGAGCAAGGGTGCATGGGAGGGAGGGATGGACAAGCCGGACACCCCCTCCATCTCCTTATTTTGTCCGTTCGCCCACCTTAGGGACAATCGAGAAAAGGTGGGGGCGAGTAACAAAAATATGAAAAGGGGTACGCCTGAAAGCGAGTGGAAAAAGAAAGAAAAACAAAAAAACAAAAAAAGAAGGCGAGGGCATAAGACAAGCAGAGGGGAGAACTAGAAAAAAAAGGGGGAGTGGAGGGTGAGGGGAAAAGAAAAAAGGAAAACAAAAGGGACGAGCGAGGGCTTAAGGCGAGCAGAGAGAATAATGACAAAGAAAAATCTTTCAATCCCTGTCGCCCAAAACCGCAGCCGCAACCCATCCAACAATAACTGCAACACTTGTACTTGTAGCCGCGATAGCAAGGATAACAACTTCCGTAGCAACAACGGCGGTGGCGGTGCAATGTTGACGACTACATAGTGCGGCGGCAGCGCCTGTGCTTGCAGTTTCGCCTTCTCAGCCGACAGCGCACTGTCGTCGGCAGTGACTTCTTTTTCGAGACGCGTCCTAGACCGGCATCTTCCTAAGGCCCGTGGATTGGTGCGCGTACTTCACTCCATAGGATCGACGGCAGATTGGAGTCTTTCCATCTTCGAGGGCTGGGTTGTCTGCCGCTTGGAGCAGCAGCCACACCTACAGCCGCCACCCCTTCTCGTCTTGGAGCACTCTTAGCTCTATTAGTGGCAGCACCATTAGGGGCCGCAGTTAGTCAGACTCTAGTCTCTGTGCGCGTTGTGGTAGTGTAGCTCGTCCCGTCTGGTCACGTTTACTGACCCGGACGCCGTGACCTTCAGGAGTGACAGTACCTACTGGCCTCATTCTCTCCCGTGGCTTGGTGTTGACCACTAGGAGTAGGTGCCCTCAATACCTATCAATCGTCCAGTGCACGAGATGAGTGCGCGGAAATCTGAGCAGGCGCCTTGCGCGTTTGCCTTTTACTACTGTGGTGATGGACATCATGGTTGGCGTCGCTGTTGGACACGCCCTCCCAGCTGGCATCCACCTTGGCTACAGCCTCGTCCGAGCCTGTGTCCTCCACAGCATGCGGATCTGCCAGTGTTGGTAGATCCCCTAGCCGGACCTCTGGCGAGCATATTCGCCGAGATCCACGACTTGCGGCAGACAGTGCAGTGGCTTTGTGACCTCGTCATCACTGAGCGTACTTTTGCTACTCGTTTGTCGACGGCCTCTTCGATCACATGTCCTCCATCCTCTCCTCCGTCCTCATCCAATGGTGTACCATCAACTCCACCTGCCAGCAAGTCATATGATGCCACCATCCTTTGGATCCTCCACTCTGCTACGACCATGACGCCACCTCGTGATGACATGTCTTCATGCAGTCGTTCCGGTCGAGTGACCCCGCGACGTTGATGTCAGTGCTCTGCACGTTGTGCTTGCGCTGGTTTCAATACATCCTCCACCTCCTCGGCCTCCATAGTTGTACCTGTCGAGGGGGAGTGTAGTCACCGCGCATTGCGTCATGTGACCGTAGCGACAGGATCCGCACTCGCACCGGATCATGGTGCCCGAGCGTCAG
>SZWC01015467.1:4913-32835 GCA_023375785.1 Penium margaritaceum | reverse complement strand
CCACCCAGCAGGCAAGCAACTCCCCCCCTCCCCCCAAACCGGGCCACGTCCTCCCATCCTTTCGCCTACAACTTATAGGGGGGCTCCACCCACCCATCAAGCACCCAAGCAAGCCAGCAAGAAAATGTTCCACTCACCCTGGTCTTCATTCAGAGTGGCAGCTTGCGTCAGAAGTATTGTATGTGCTGGCATGCCAACCAGCACCAGCAGGAGTAGCGTCACTCGCAGCGCCGCCATTGCCTCGTGGAGCCTTTGTAAAGGAGAGAAGGAAAAAACCCGAATTAGCTTTGGGGTGTGTATGTTGGATGCCGTCCTAAGCCGCGTCCCTTTCGGTCCGACCGTGCCTTGAGCCGTCTCTGGCCTACTACAGCTGTTCCGTCTCCTAGCCGAGATAGTGATAGTGGTGACGAAATCACTGAGAGAGTCGGAATGCGGGTGGAGTGGGTGACGAGATTCCGCAGAATGGATGGGTAGATGGGTAAAGAAGAGATGGAGAGCGCTGCAACATTCGGATGCAGCTATGGAGCTCGACGGCGCCTTTTGAGCTTTCCGTGGCAGCACGCCGCCAATCGACGTCGACCAGATTGCCGCGTCGACGGGTCGCCTAAGCCCGGTGTCGCGTCGAGTCACTGCCAGCAAGAGTCGAACGGGATACAGTCTGGCGGCGGAGAAGTCGCTGCAGCCCCCCTCACTCTACCCCACCCCCACCCTCCTCTCGCCCTCCCCACTTCCCCTGCCTGTGACAAGTGCTGCGTTTTCTTTGCTCATTCTTTCCTGCGGCGCCGACAGGACTCAGCGGTGCTGGATGCGCTTCCACGCCCCTCGCACGCTGCGAGCTTTGTCTTTGTCTTGCCGTGCCGACTCGGATCGTCCGGTTGTGGCTGTTTGCCTACCGATGCGCGTCACGAACGCGGCTCGAGTGTCTGCGCGTGCGCCTTCACAGGTCGCCCGCGTGCTCCTGCCGCACACCGTCAGCCTTTGACGTTTGAACTGACGGTTTGTTAAAAACCTTTCTGATCAGGTTTACTTTGAGTAAGAATTAGGAAATTTTCTAGTTTGCAACAAGTACATGTGTTTCTCCGTCCAGGTCAACCCTTAAGGGATCTGGATCGAGACGAAATGATTTGAATTTTCGGAAGGGAATTGAAGGCTTCGATAGAAACACATAGGCCGAGGCGCAGGTCATCGACGAGGAAATGACGGCGGGTGACAGCAGGCGTGGCACAATGATTGGACGTAAAAGCCATTGCCTTTCCATACAATTGAGGTTCCATTTGGCCCCAAACTAAATGTGCCTTTTTGTACCAGGCAAGCAGACTCGTGTTCCTGGGATTAAGGTATCCCATGAATTGTGCAAACGGGAAATTACCCATCCGCCAAGCGTTTGATGAGGTGTGATCTTCCAAGCCCTTACTCGAGAATTAGATACCAATATGCCACACTTCGGATGAGGTGTGTTCCTGTGGGTTGTTGTACGCAACGGTTTTTTTCTTGGATCATAGTATGCCACGGATTTTTCCCTTCAAAATCAATATGCCACGAGGGGCTCATCCGATGTCATCATGTATCCCGCAAAGTAGTAGCGTCTCATGACATTTTATTTGCCCCTCGTCAACTGAATGTGAAGTGGTGATTTTAACACCGTCTTTTTTTGTTTGTCCTCTGTAAGAATGGGGTTGAATGATTGCAGACTATGCAGGTGTTTATCAACATCGCCACGTCACAAAACTTTCACATATGAAAAATGTTTCATTACAAAGAGACAAAATGACTTCTTTGATGGACTGGCGATGTGGAAGCTAATAAGGCACATGGTGGCTGTCTTTGGACAAGCGTGCTAGATAGTGATCAACTTCTTCAAAGCGTGGCTAATAATGATCAACATTTTTAAGGAGTGGCATCTAGAAATCAAATCATGTACTCGTGGCATAGAGAATTTGTTACAAAGAAAAGCGTGGCATGTAGTAACTTTGCCGGTGTGTAAAATGCCTCATTTTTTCTTTAGCATTCTCTTACGGCAACGATGTATCCCTTGGGGAAAATCACTTCAATCCAAGGCCTAAACGTCAACTTTGCAACCAAAACATACACCATAGGTCACAAGTCATGAACTTTGAGTCTAATCCTCATTATGGTTTAGATGAAGCAAGACCTCTTTAAGAACCTATCAAGCACTACACAAAGAAAATTTTCATTTTTTGGTGTGATGAAAAAACCCATCACCAAGTAAAAAGAAAGTTTTCTAGAGGTGATGTAACTCCTAGAGATGATGTCACAAAACACCTTGTGTATTCTAGCAAAATAGATCACTGGAATGGTCCTTGAAGCTTATACCATGCATCAAGCTTCTCATTCAACTCTCTATAATGTACCAGAATAGTGCAGAGTTCTTTTCTTCTTTGGTACAGTCACCAAGTCTTGCCACATGTGTGTTATTCACTTTACAACTAGATGATGTAGGAGTACTAACATGAGCTATTGATATGGCTCCTCCGCCCATTAACTCCCATCGAACATCCTTTAGATACGACCATTACAACAAACTTGTGCCACATAGGAGGCTGTGCAATCAATTATCTTTTGGCCTTTTTAACCTAATTAGCACTCAAGTACACCTCAAAACTGGTCAGCCACATCCAAACCCTTGGTATTCTCACATTTTTTGTACCAAATGGCTTTCTATGAGCCACCCAGAAGAGGAGGTTCACTTAAAATTTGGTTGTTCTTGACAAGCACTAAATTTCACACACACACACACACACACACACACACACACACACACACACACACACACACACACACACACACACATTATATGTCTCGTCCATCATTGTAGCAAGTAATTGGAGCAGATGGTTGTTTTGTCTCGATATCTTTTGGTATACTTCATCCTTGATGCTAGCTAGTTGGATATTGCTTCCTCCCATTGCGGAAGGTGTCACCCCACCAGACNTCACACACACACACACACACACACACACACACATTATATGTCTCGTCCATCATTGTAGCAAGTAATTGGAGCAGATGGTTGTTTTGTCTCGATATCTTTTGGTATACTTCATCCTTGATGCTAGCTAGTTGGATATTGCTTCCTCCCATTGCGGAAGGTGTCACCCCACCAGACATGGGCAAAGGCAATTACGTCCCTCACATACATGAGTCAACCTAGGATTTTGACCAAATTTGGACAAGGGCAGTATAGCCACCAACCCCAACCTCCAATATTCCGTAACATAAGTTTGTGATAGGTTCAACCATCCTCGTAAAATCTCTATAGAAAGATGATGAATTGTATCAAAATCTGACTACTATTCAATGGACATCTGAACGGTACTATAATGTTAAGAAATCATACCTGAATATTAAAAAAAACCCTCTAATATCCAAAGACATTTTTGCAAGAAACCTCTCACAGCACGATGTCACATGGATTCTTCAACTCAAGCACCCCAAATCCGAGGTATGCCTCCTTCTTGTTACTTTCTTTTGCATATGTGTGATCAACAGCTTTGAACCTTGTCATCTAAGCACCCTTATAGCTTGTTAAAAATTTCCAAACATTTCCATTCCTTCTATTGTCTTTAGATGTGCACCTCATACATGTGAACCATCCACATTACACATGACATAGAACTTGGTATCTTCGTTGTACGTGAATGAAGCGTCTTGGGAGGGGCAACCCACCATTCAATTCCAAAGTGACAACCTCTCAAAGCTCTTCATTTTGTCTCTTCAATCCAAAAGATCACAAACTTTGCAAAAAAATGGTGACATCCGTATGTGTCATAAAGCGAGGACACCTAGTGACAAATACTAATAACTAGTGAAGCCTCTCATGATTGGGGATGCGTAACAAGAAATCAATGATGCTCTTCACAAAAGAAGTAGCAAAAGCGACAGGCTTCACAATGAATAGTACATGTTACACAACCTCAACGGCTAGTTTGGTGGCAGATCCCTCATTCCCGGTGATTCCCACACCTCCGCCTTTGCCCACCAAGGCAAAACGTGGCACGATGGGAGGAGGTATCAGCCAACATGCTCCCACTAATGCATATGTATACCTGAAGAAGTTGAGATTCAAGAGCCTCAAAAATCATCTGCTCCACCAAATGACTAGGGCAATGGAGGAGCTTCACAATGCACGTGTATACGAACAGAAAAACCCTTGAGTGGATCCCAAATCTAGATGATACTTCAGCAACCACACAAATTCAAAAGGATCGGTGGCTCAGAGGTGGATTATGATTATGGAGGTATATCTTGCAACTTTTGGGTTGAAAAATGGAAGAAAATGAAATACGCAGCCTTGCTTTTATATGGCACATAATTCTGTTGGTGGTATGATATAAAGGTCATCCAATGGCAATAGGATACCAACACAGTCCAAGAAATGGCTCACGCAGAAGCTCTCTCATTATGCATTCTAAGTATTCTTCCTCTTCAGCAGTTAAATGTGCTCAAGGGGTAGAACTCCAGTGATCAACGATGAAGTATCTTCAGAAGTATCATTGACTCCGCTGGAATTAGAGGTACTTTAACTTTGCTTACGCCATCCTCGCACACGTTAGGAAGCTGAATGAATATTAAAAAAAATGGTGAAATCTTCAATGCTTGTATGACCAGTCAATTGTGAATGATCGCACTGACTACAATGCTTGAATACTAGAACCCAATGGTTGGACACCTCAAAACAACAATTCATACCGTGGTTGCGGAAACTCGCTGTTGAGGGAGTCCTTGTCTCCCATGGAGATCAACCTTGCAAATTGATCCAACCAACAACTCTATACAAATCGCGGGAAATAGGGTTATTTCTTATGCAATTATTGAAAGAGGGAGCACAGGACCAAAGGAGGAGGGAAGTCAACACAGAGAATTGAGTAGTCCACAAATGGAAAATGACAAAAGTATAAGGCAATACTAATGTTCGACTGAAGATTTTTGAGCTAAGAAATCATCCATCTGAATGGATCCTAATGCCATGGACAAAGGTTCTTCACATAGCAAAGTTTGATGACGGATATGAGGATGGCCCACCTGATGTAAAACTATGAGTATAATTGAGGAATTGCATAAGTCACAAAATAGTATTGGCACCAGTAGATGGAGGAGCCTCTCATAGTTCTTGTTCGTAACAAGATGGTTGAGAAGCTGGGTTTGTAGACAAAATGTGGTGTGTTTGAAGGAGATTTTACAAGGAGAAATACAAATATGTTGGTGTTGCAAACAACTCTGACAACAAATTAAAAAGTTGCATGCTATAAATATCTAGTGAACTTGTCCAATGAGTCACCAAAAGATCATTCTAGGATACTACTTGAAGTATTGGCACAATCCACAAATGGAATGGATTGGTACCCTAGTTTATCTCAACATTCATGGGAAAAATGACATCTGCCTCTCATTAAGCGACCCAGGACGAAGTGGTTGTTACACTATGTAGAAATGGAATTTGTAAATTTCGTAACCTGAGACACACCACTGATATCTTTTGACTTGGTCACATCATTTTTCTTTGACATGACTAACTTGCACCACTTGTGTACGTGACCCAACATGGCTTTCATCTTGTGTACCACCAGAGGTGAGTGATTCAAGAGGGTTAAAATCCCAAATACTCCCCTTGGATTTATTGATTTCCTGTGATAGCCCCCCCCCCCCCTCGTTAGGATTTGGATCTAAGGATGGGAAAAGTAAAAAAACTAGAGCCTTGAATTTAAGATGGAGAGGTCCAGAGTCAAGAACTTCAGTCTTTTTAAGTTCATATTACTCTAATGTTGTAGCAGGAGGGCCGGTTCAGCCCTCCCTCCTCACTGAAACGAGGGGTGGTTGCGCACCACCCCTCGCGTCAACGAGGGCTGGCCGACGGCCAGCACTTCGCTGGCCACCAGCCAGCTGGCTGCCGGCCGGCTGGACGGCCAGCAGCCGGCCAAGTGACCGGCCGGTCGCCAGCTGGCCAGTCGCCAGTCGCCAATCGCGACCTCAGCCCAATCAGCGGCTGAGGGGCCACGAGGGCCTCAAGGGCGAGGCCTCGTGACTTCGTGCCCTCGCCCCCCCTCGCGCTCCTTACAAGCGAGGGAGCGAGGACGAGGGATAGGGGGAGCGAGGGTGAGAGCAAGCAGCAAAGGGAGCGCACGTTGGTGCAAAACCGCCAATCGTGCCTCGCACGCGACAATTTTGCACCGACACGTCAATAACAAAACTCGAGTTTTCTTACACCAAACTACGAGTTTCAAAACCGGAAAACTCTTGCAAACTCACGAGTTCGACGTAAAACCTCCTCGTTTCGGACCAAGAACGAGGGGGTGAGGTGACAACGGAAATGTGTCTCCTGAGACTTGAATTACTTAAGTCTCCCTGCACAGGGTCGTTGATGATGATTGCCCCCAGAGTGATGCGGAGGGGAAAACCCCTTGAGCGAAATCTGGACGTCATTCTACGAACTCCGACAACGACCTAAGTGGAAGAGCTGGAGGTTTCCACCCCTTACAAATGTATTTGGCTATGATCAAAATGCAGGAAAGTACCTTACATGAAACTGCGGTTAGCTACAACCATGGTAACCAGGTCTTTTGTGGAAGGACGGCTGTTTACCACCGAGGGCCAAAAACAAACTATGGTTAAAAGGTCGGGCTCAGGTTTGATTGCAATGTTTTTACAACGCTGAAGGCTTAAACCTTGCGGATGATAGGTTCCCCTCAGCACAGTGCCAATTGGTCTGCCATAAGGCCATTCCATGGGAAAAAGATTAAACACATGTTAATCAAACGTGTTCCATGCAGACAAGTAAAACAGACACCATACACCAAAAGCAAGTTATGTTCTCCTATGATTACTACTCCAATGCATCTAGTAAGAGGCTCCATCTTCTCCCTTGTCCTTTTGAGAACATCTGCCCTTTATGTGAACTCAGCCAAGAAACCATCCACGCTTTCCACCTCTGCTCCCAAGTAAAGTAGGTTATAGACGAACTCCTCGACAGTTTCATCTACATCAATGGACAAAACAAAATCATCCCCGTTCCTCTTCCAATCAGTGAGAAATTGTTTCTAATGGTGGCAACTTGTAGAAGCGGTAACTTTCTTCGAGATCTGGAGATACCGCTCTCATGTCTCTCTCAAAGATCAACGTAAACACAAAATTCCAGTAGCATACCTCACTATCTGCATCATGCAAGCATTCATCCAGCATATTGATGCAAAGCATACCTTTAACCGTGAGAAGAAATAAACATCAACAACCAAAAGACAAATCAAAAACCTTACCCAAACAAATCCTCTCTACATCTTCGACAACAACCACCAACCACCACAGTTTACGCTGCATCTCAACTTCCACACAATCTGGATGAGCAGTATGCCACTGCTCATATGACATGTGAGCAGGAGACCCCTTGTCAAAGGGTTATGAACCATGGCAAAGATACCATTAGGGGTGGTATTAGTGGGTTCAAGTCCCACATAATCCATGACTGAGGGACCATGGGTAGCTAAAGTGGTGTACATAAGTACACGAGGCACGACCGTTGGTCGCAAGCTTCCACCCGAGAGGTGTTCACCTCCGTAAGGAGTAAAATCCTCAAGGGTGCACCAGAGCTTCCCTCACCTCTAAGCCACAAAAAAAAGGGGGCCATTCTAAGGAGGGATTTGCATTGAGCACTTCCTGTTGAGACTTGCCAGTTGAGATTCATCCTAAGAGGCGTCAATCAGCGGCCTTCTGCCGATAGAAAACGTCTGTTGGAGGCCGCCAGTTGAAGCCCGTCTACATGGCGGTTTGCAAACCTGTGTCAAAGTGTCAATGGATGACAGGTTCCTTAGGTTTTGTTTGTTACACGGAGCGGGTCGTAAGTGGTTTACAAGGATGAGGTGCGGACCAGAAGATTATGTGAGAAATTGGGACAATTGGACAGTTTTGCAGTAGGTGTAATTGGATGTCAAGTTTTGGTTATGTGGAACACATGTATGTAATATCGAGAATGAGAATGAGGAATATGTTGGATCATGGGCGCGTGTAATTTTACCTCCTTAGTGGTGGCTTCAAGAAAATCAGCAAAGACATGAAGGATTTTCTAGAATATCAAGTAGCTATTTTTACAAAATTCCACCATCATCAAGAAGTCGACTGTACAAAATAGAAATGTCAATATGGTTCAAGACACTTTGGTTAACGTTTTTGGAAAGTGGTCATATAAGTCAGAAACGTGTGGAGCGAAACACCGAGGCTTGGGGCAAGTAGCCAAAATGCCCTCGAATGGTGAGCATAGAAATCATTGAGTCAATGCACGGTAGGCCATCAATGTAAGGGGAAAAAATACACACTCATGGAGTTAAGATACTCGTGTACATCTGGGATGTAGTACTTCTCCCCGTTTTAGCTGCAACGTCCCAATGCGTTTGTAGAAGTAGAGAGGTGAAGCCTGTAATAACCGTCGATCACGTGATTGATGCTCCCACTTGTTATGCACGACATTGTAACCATGGCACTTGACCACATACTCAGTCATTTTCCCACAATGTTGGTGTTTGAGGATGCCCTCAATCACTTACTTTGAATCTCTGTCCACTTGGATGGGAGGTGAAGGAAGGAAATCTTGGTCGAGAAACCTTTCAGTGGGGTTCTGGTAGGCTTTAACTTGCTGACGTGGAAGACTGGATGAATCCTCCTACCTTCTCCTAGAAAAAATCAAGAAACAACCGTAGTTTGGACTCGCTTGATCTCAAATGGGCCCAGCCATCAGGGGTTGTGTTTGGCAAATTTTTGTCCAAGTAGCCTGATGTTCACAAAGTTGAGTAGGATGCAATTGCTAGCATTGAAAACATAGCCATAGCAATGTCGGTCTGCTCCTTGCTTCATCATTGCTTGTGTCTTCCCGATGGTCTGGTGTGTTTTTCCCTAAATGCCGGAGAAGTCTCTTTGATGGGTGTCAACTGTGGGAACATGAATTTGGATTCACATTCATGCCGGTGTGATGAGAAGTTTTCCGTAGTCAACTTGAAAAAAAAATCCTCCCCGTTGCGGTGGAAAGTTGCCGAGTTTTATGCGCTTTTGGCAGTCAGCAGTTTTGTTCCCCAATCACTCAGTGGGACTTGTATAGAGTACCAAGGACTTGTTTGAGCTTCAGATTGGTCCACTCGGTCTGTCCAGTGGTTTTGTGGATGGAACGTTGTTGATAGCCCAATCCAACTGTCGTAACATGTCATTTGTTCCTACCAAAAATGACTAGTGAAGTGATCTTCTCTGTGATAGATAATGGTTCATGGCACTAAGTGTAGTGCACGGTCTTACATAGAAATCACCGTGCTGCTCCTTCCACAGTAATGGTGGTCATTATGAGGGAAAATTGTGAGCATTTTGACATTATGTGTACCACCACAAGGATGGCATTGTATCTGTCCAGAGTGATAGGCGGTTTTGTGACAATATCCATGGCTCTATTGGAATAGGGTGTAATTGGAGCGATCCTTGTGGCCTCATGCGATGAAATTTTTGCCGCTAACAAGTGTCACATGATTTCCATAATGCTCCCACGTTGGCCTACATTTGGTCCCACCAATACTAGCTTACACGTTTCTTGTATATCTTGTCCTCGCCAAATTTTCCACGTTGACCGGCATTGTGACATTCCTCCAGTAGCATTACTTGTAACTCCTCATTTGGTGGTAGAAGGACTTGACAAGTGAATCGTCATCGCCACTAGAGGTCATTGAACCAGAACTTGGTTTTGTCCTATCCACCAAAATCCCATTAATTGTTTGCGAATATTCTTGTGAGGTTCGACTCTTGTTCTACAAGTAACGTGTTGATCTTGGCCATCAAGTTTGTTCCTTGACTGAGAGCATCCACTGGATTTGTTTTCCCAGGTCGTTTCTTGTTGTCATCGTCAAAGTAAGAATTGAGTGATTTCATCCATCAAGTTTGTTGACAACTCAGATTAGCTTAGTCTTAAGATATCTGAAGACGTGGTGGCCGGTGCGGGTGATGCATCAGCTGCATTTCTTGTAGCATTGCCTCATCTTGAATGTGTGCACAACTACTAGCATTAGAATTTCGTGTAGTGCATAGTTAAATTCTGGTCCATGTATAATCTGCAACATATAGGACACCGTTTGCTCTCCACTGCCATTGGTTTGGAGGCAAATAGCTCCGATTGCTCAATCAGACACATCAGTGGCCATAACAAAGTATAAATTGGATCCCCAGTTACAAATTTGGCCATGAGGCCAGCGCATTTCTCAATGATTCGTGTTTGTTCTCCCTCGAGCTCCACTCGAAAGTTTTACAAGTGAGATTGAAAAAAGGTGCTTACATCCGGGCTTAGTCCTTGAAAAATTGTCAATAGTGATTGAAGAATCCCAAAAGTACCTACACGTCCCGAATTTTGGTCATGTTAGCCAATCAACGGCCGTGTACACCAGGATGTTGTCGCAATATACAATGACAAAGTCTTCAAGGTACAAGCAGAAAAGTTGTTCATCATCACCAAAAATATGGCAGGGGCAATCACGAGTCAAAACGGCATGACCGTGAACTCAAAGTGCCCGTAGTTGGTGTGGGATGGTGTCTTCTTCATGTGTGAAGTTTGTGGCATCTTGTGGCAGCAAGAGTTAAAAAGCATAAGGTAGAGTCGCAGGATTCACGCAATGTGGAGAAAAAGTGTTAAAGCTGAATGGCAGACCGGTTTCAGCTCAAAAGCTTTAATCGCTGTCGGATGGCTAAAACACAGAAATACACATCCACTTGTACCAACTCAGCTACTAGAGAAAGCAAAGAGAGCTGCGCGCCTGCAGATTGACCATCCGAACTGGGCATTGGGAGCACCGGTTGGTTTCCTCAGCCGGAGACCTGAACGTGGATGCTGTTAATTTTGTACAATCAAGGTGTTTTTTTTTAGCTTCTTTGAAGCTGCAAATCCATCATAGTGTGAAGGTTGAACATGGCGGGATTCAGTTTTCTTAGACGTTTTGTACGATGCCTAAGAGTTTCCTCCAAGTGCAATGACTCCGCTCTTTGAGTAAGAATTGTCTTCAGCACGAGGGGTTTGCCATTGTCTTCACTGTAGTTCTTGGAATTTTCTTTTCTGATCTTGTAAAGGAGCTCTCTGTGGCTTGGCTACGTCCACCCTTGAAGGATTCATGAAAGAAAGTGAAGTGAGTAGCCTCTGGCACGAAGCTGTTGAAAGAAGGCCCTTTTCTAGCTTGGAGTGTTGAAGTTTCTACAACAGAAATGATTTTGTTTGTGGCAGCAAGGTCTAGATTCCTTGCTGCTTTTACAGAGATCTTGGTGCTCAACAATAAAGCATGTACTGTCTTGAACCTATGAAAATGAAGGAACACTACTGAGAAATGAATCTTCTTGATTGATTGTACAAAGTACAAGTACAAGTCAGCCCAAACACAACTATGTAAAAAGCACTGAGTTGCATGGCATCCCAAAAGGGACTAGTCCTTGCTAAGCCTTCAAGGCTTTCGACGCAAGGGGTCTTGGCACTGCCACCCTCTTCAAGGAAGTATGGCCTCTAGGCAATCAGGCGTCCTCCACCCATATTGGCACGTAAGTACCAGGGTTATAGGGATCTTTAGAGCAAACCCCAGCAGGGACTTAACCTTGGCGCTCTGGTAGGCACTCCAGAAGTCAAGGTGACGATGATGACCAAGTAGTTGAAGTCTGAAGCTCTTGAAGTACTAAGACTGCTATGTCTGAGAGAGTTATGCTTTGAGGTGTACCAGGCTGCCGCCTTACATACATGTGGTCGTAGCAAGTTGGCCGCCTTTTAGGAGAAGCTTCTTCATATATGGTCGTAGCAGTCAGCTCTTATCTTTGCAGGTATGAGGCTTCCTTGTAGAGAAGGATTCCTCTAGCTCTATGATTTTACTTGATTCTGGAGTCAGCATTGGGAAAGCTTCCTAATGAAGGAAGCTTCATCCAACTTCATGGTGAAGTTTCTTCATAAAGTGGCTTCCTTCAGAAGCTATCCCCATACATTGTTGATTCTGCTACACAGGTTGATGTAGATTTGGATATCCTCACGCATGTTGAAAATGATGCAATGGATGTTACTCTCCAACCTTTCGTGCATGCAAGCTAGGCAAGATTAGGTAATCCTATCCTGTGTGCCTGTACAACACTGTACAGTGTGGAGCTCTCGATCTCCCAAGGAGTGACTAAAGGGCATGTGCTACCTCGTGCGCACGCCTACACACTATGTACAACCCAGGCCCTTTACACCCAAAGGGCTTGGATGCCAGGAAACATGTTTGGCAGTTCTTGAGGAGAATTCCAGCAGATTTGGATCCTGCAACATCACCGTAATTCCTTGTACGGTACGCCGATAACTGCACCGAATTCACCATTATGGAACATAAAACCAGCGTAGTAATTGCAGATTCCAACAATTCCCCTCAATTACTGGGCTGGTGGTGCGATCCCGTTTACGACTGTTCAGCTCAAGAAAAAAATAGTGAGAGGCTTCTAGAGATCTTCATGGAGAAATCAAAGATATGTCGTGCACCCGGTGAGATGTTGGTCAGGAAAAGAAACAATGTTGGCTTCAGGTGTGAAGGAATTTTTTTTTCCTTGTTTCCAGGGTCATTTGTTACCGCAATACGTATGAAGCCTTCCTTCTGGCATCGGGAGACATGGGTCTGGCGAATTGGCAAATAGAAAAAAAATTGGGTCGAGTTTGGGCCATTAAAGAGTTTTTTTTGCTTCTTGTAGAAGCGACAATGCCGATGGACCTTGCTTATGAGGCTCAACATGTACCTGAAAATGCTTTTTCTCATGCCTACTCTCGTCCAGCTACTTTTGTGTTGGCCCCACCTGTCGCAAGCTGAGAAAAGGTATCTTTGAGCCTCCTGTGTTTAGAGCCGCTGGAGCTGGACAAAGGTCACTAAGAGTGTCGTGAGTGTCTTGTTTCTTGTGTTGAGTCGCGCAGGTGCGACTGTTTTGCTTCCGTCACAGCCACTGAACAGTAACTTGCTGCTTGGCTGACCCGCTTCAGTCTTGTCAGTCCGCGAGAGGACGACTCAATTTTACTAGGAGCTGATCATCCGGCAAATGGGTCACAGGTGGACAAGTCCATAGAATCAGGGACGTGGCTTAAGAAAACGCTGGCAAGGAGGGCCCATTCAGTGAACTGCCACTCGGATGCAGTTTTGCAGGTCAGTGCTGGTTATGTTGATTGGGCCACAATACTGAGGAAGCAGCATGCGCAGTTACCATCCAGGGCTGTTGCACAGGATTGGCTTGCATCTGCACCCATGCTGCTCAAATGCGGTTTTTTTTCTGTCAGTTGCCTTGCATCCAAGCACAATGCTTGACTACGGCAGCAAGCACTGACATCAGTGGTGACCTTGCTTACCTCCCTGCCTACTCGCTTGCTCGTATTGACATCAGCGGCAAGCTCACTGGCATGCTTGCCTGCTCATTTTCTTGCTTGCCTGCCTCTTGGCTTGGTTGCAATTGCTCGTACAGTGGTTGCGTTTGCGCAGTTTGTCGCAATAGGTCGAGAGAGCTCCTCCCTGCTACACATCATTGCAATGCTGCAGCTGTGACGGTGGCGAGGGGGACAACCGCTGCTTCAACAACAGGCGTAAAAACTACCTGTGCAGTTTTGTTGTCCTTCTTGGGTGATTTCTGCTTTCACCATTTCTTATCTGTCGAAGTAATCATAGGTTTCCACCGGAACAGAAATTTTCATGTTTAAAATGAGAGATGCTTCCGTGGTGAATGAGGTACCAGCAGAAGGTGTTGCTGTGGGCATATTACTTGATGGAACTGCTGCTCGTAGATTGTGTTCACCACCAGAAGTCAGAGATGTTGCTCCCAGGGCTATTGTGATGACATGTAGCCCACTCCAAAAATCTTGACTTGCGCTTTTGCGCTTGAGAGGTTGACCAGAGCTGCCGCGTGGATTGTGGTTTCCTCTTTGAGATCCAAAAACAGAGTTGGCCGATGGGCTCGCTATTGAATGAGGGGAATGAGGCGCACTGGATTCATTTTCAGCCACAGATTTCAGGTCTGAAAACTTCCTTCTTTTATCTCTCCTTTTTGTGCTTCATGATGTTGTGTTTGCGTGTACCATGAAGAATTTACAACCCACTTGCATGTTGCAGGCATCCATCGCACAGATTTGATTTTTTTACTTCGGCGTCCTGCTCTCTTCACGCTTCTTCAGGTCGTATTGCAAGAACGCACTTGCGGTGAATTTGCATTGTTGCATACACTTGTAGAGGATGTATTTTGGGAGGCCTTTTGTCAAGCAGTTGGTAGCTTGCAGTTTTCCTGAAACGTGCACAAGCTTAATCGTTCCGTTTTGGAACTTGTATCGAATCCAATGCCCTTGAATTTCAATGTTCTTGGTTTGACCCTGAGATTTTGTAGAGTTAACCAGGTTTATTGCCAAGCTGTTGTCGACAAAGACTTCAATCGGCTTATCTTGTAGAAAGCCAATATTGTCGAGGAGGTTCTGAAGGTAGATAACCTCCTGGGCTGTTGTTGCTGCTGCCACATACCGAGCTTCTGTCGAACTGAGAGTAATGATGCTTTGCCACCTGCTCATCCAGAAGACAGTTCCTCTACCAAGAAGACGCACTAATCCAGTGGTACTTCATCGGTCCTCTTTGGTCTCTCCAAAGTCAGCATCCACGTAGTGACAAATCTCGAGATCACTTGATATTCCAAAGCAAAGACTTGCATTGCTTGTGTTCTTGAGGTAGCTAAGAGCTTGATCAAGCTCCTTACAAGCCGCTTCTTCACAAGTCTCATTACCACATGCCAGGTTGCTGACAGCCAACTGCAGGTTTGGTCGTGTACAACTTGCGGCGTACATCAGTGAATAAATTCTACTATGGTAGCTTGTCTCACTCCTCCCCCTGGTTCCCTCGTGGAGCAGGTGCTACTGAGTGAGAGGAGTAGGCACGTGCCTATGAGATGATTTGAAGCACTCACAGATAAGGCTGCACACGGATCCTATCCGCGAATCTTCAGATGGATCCGGACCCGGAGGTCGGATCCATAGCCTGGATCCGGATACGAGGAGACGGATCCTGGATCCGCGGATCCTCAGGATTCACGAATCCTTACATACAGATTCACGGATCGTAGTGTGGCACACATTCTGACAACGATGTTCATGTTCTCACAATGTTAACAGTGACATGACTTAAAAATTGTCCTTAGGTAAACAGCAACTATGGGTCTCAGCACACAAATGTCATCACGTGTGTTAACATGCAAATGGTCTGATGCAAGGGAACCACAAGACAAAGCTTTTCATGATAGGAACATTGTCCCTTAGGTAAACAGCAGCTATAGGTCTCAGCACACAAATGTCATCCTATGTACTGAGACTGAGTCTCAGCAACCAACTCGACCATCCCACCTCCCTCTAGGCCCTCTGCACCCCCTGCACCCTCTCCATGCTCCCCGTCCTCTTCGTCTTCCTCATCTCCCTCATCATCTAACTCCATCACCTCACCCTCAGCACTACAGCAACGTTCATTGACCAACTTCTCCTCTGCCTCCAACTCTGGGGCAACGCCACCATTGGGGGCCACCGGGAAACTGACAAGACTTGGATCATTGATCCAAGACTTGAGCAGCATCAGGTTCTCGATGGTCAGGTCAACCAAGGACTGCCGGAAATCTGTGATGATATGGTGTCCCGGAGAGAAGAGTCTCTCTGAAGGAGTACTCGTAGCTGGAACAGCAAGCAGGTCTAGTGCTGCCAGGTGGAAAGTGGGGAAGGCCGTCTGGTTCTTCTTCAAGTAGGTCAGCACTCGGCAGTTCCGGCTCTTCTTTGGCTCCTTCGCCCAGCACTCCACCTCCAGCTCTAGGGATGAGGGTGCAACCTGCACTTGGGGGTTCTTCGGGTTCTGCAAACATGTCTGCTCCTGCGTCCTCCATTGCCGCCTCAAGGATGGTCGGTTCTTGCCGAAGTCTGCTGCTACGCCATGGTTCTGTCTGGCCGCTTGCAGCCTCGGATCCCACTGCTGCACTAGATGCCGTTGCTGCACAGAACTTGTACAAAAGTTACAATAAGTCAAACTACTTACACAAAATGAGCATACTACAAAGGGACAGCTGAATCTACTTGCCTTTTCCTGCTGCTGTTGTGGAAGATGACGCAACCGTTGAGCTGTTGCTTTCACCACGCCCACGTGAACGTGCTTGGGCACTTGCGGTAGCGGCGGCTCCGGCCACCACTGCAGCTGCAGCCTCAGCTGCCTCGCGTTCCTGCACCACACGGTCATGATAGGGCCTGAGCAGCTCCACGGCCTTGACGTGAAGCTCCGCAGCACTATTGATGCCAATTTGGGGATGAACCCGCTCGTAGAAGCGAAGCCTGAATCGCGGGTCCAGGCATGTCGCCAACACGTGGCGTTCAATGCAGAGGCGGGCGTACTTCTCCAACTTGGCGATGCTGGCCGACAGCCCAGGCTTCAACTCCACCATCAACTGCTCCTTGCAGTCCAGACGCCCAGCAGCACCGCGAAGCTTTCTTTTCTTCTCGGCTGCCAAGGCCTTCACCAGCCATGTCTGCATCTTCTCAAGCAGTGAGGCAAAGAATGGGATGACGAGTGAGAGGGTGGGGTATGATGCACCCGAGATGTCGTCCGTGAAGCCCTTGAAGGGCTTCAGGATGACGGTGACCTGTGCGATGAGCTCCCAGTCCTCAAAGCTGGGTTTCATGTGCGCACCGTCCCTGCCATGCTCCTCCAGCCAGGTGTCAAGAACACTCTTCACAGCAATGACACATTCAGCCATGTCCAATGCACTGTTCCACCTCGTCTCCGTGTCGAGGTGGATGGACTTGTACTTGAGACCCGCGGCCTCAACAGCAGCCACAAGAGATTCCTCACGTGTCGGCATGCGCGTCACAAAGACAGCAATGGCCCGCACCTGCTGCAGAATGGTTGCCACACGTGGCTGCTTCAACAGATCACCAACTGCCAGATTCATCAAGTGCCCGAGACAACGGATGTGGCCAGACTTTACAAAAGCATCGTTGTTCAGGACAAGGAAGTTGAAGGATCCCCATATAAAGGAATCTTCCGCTTGCGCTTGTCACCGACGGCCTCATCTTCCTCCGAGTCCTCGTCTTTGTCGTCAGGTGTGGTCATCTCCTGCTCGGCTGCAGCTGCTTCAGTGGTGGCATCGTCTTCAGCCATGACAACGGCATGTGGGTGGACTCGGTGGCAAAACTGAGAACCGTGGAGCTTCACCGATGCCTACCTGCGGGTACTTGTCCCAACAGAGTGGCGGCGATGCAACGGTGCACCGCGTTGCAGCTCAACGCGGTGCAACGGTGCACCGCGTTGCTGATCGACTTGGTTCGCTGATGTAGCAAATCAACGGTTGAACATACCCCGTCCAACACGTCCGCATGCGATGGATCCACAGCAGCACTGTCGATGAAAGTGGGGCGGTTCCTCATTGGTTTGAACAACACAGATGTCACAATGAACCAATCGTAGTGCACGGAGTGAGTCACTCCACTATGGCTGCCCCAAGAGGATGACGCATATGGACGATTCGGACTGCGGAGCGCGAAAAATTTTGGCAGTTCGAAATGGATGTAACATGAACAAGTACTGGGTCCTGAGAGGGACCTCTCGAATCCCCCCCCCCCCCCCCCGCGGATCCGGCCTAGGATTCGTGGAACCCGACCGGATCCAGGAGGGTGGATCCGGATTTGAAGATCCGGATAGTGGATCCGGATTCATGGGTAGGTGCCACGGATCCTGGGATCCGTGTGCAGCCTTACTCATAGACCTTGGTGGAATAAGTCTGATGGCTCAGCGTAAGCGTCCGTGTCGTGTGGTTGAGCTTGATATTCATACCAAGATAATACTCAAAACTTGGCATGAGGGTCACGTTGTCTTCTTTTGCCATGGCTGTAGCTGTGGCTTTGATGAATTGCACTGATGGGCCAATGATGAGAATTTCATCGACGTAATCTGAGGTGTAGGAATCTGTCCGCTTGTTTGGTGAATGACGATGGAGGAACAGACAGTCGTCATAGGCTGATGGGAGAAAGCTACGAACCTCTTAGAGGCTTTCAAGCTTCCGGCACCACAAGAGAGGACACTGCTTGAACCCGTATAAGCTCTTCACCAACTTGCACACTCTTCCACTCCCATCGTCATAGCCTTTTGGCTGTCTCATGAACATAGTTGTGGCCATTTCCCCGTGAAGAGATGTGTTTTTCACGTCGAGCTGCCGTACCTTGTACTCTTGTAGCATAATGCATGCCATGGTGTAGAGGCTACTGGGGCATAAGTTTCAAGGAAATCCTTTCCCTCCACTTGTGAAAATCCTTTTGCCACCAAACGTGATTTGAACTTGTTGATACTTCCATCAACTTTTGTTTTGAGGCCAAAGACCCATTTGACCCCAACAGGCTGTTAAATCGATGGTAGCTCCTTAAGGTCCCACGTGCCTTGGTCCATGAGGCTACTGTATTTCGCATCGAATGAAGCTTTCCATTTTGCTACATGTTTGTCGTTGAGAGCCTCCTTGAGCATTTTGGCTCCAGTAGGAGATCCTTGGTTGATGTGAACAGTGCGTATAGATGAGTTGTACTAAACTCACAGTGAGCTTCATTGTCCCCCTTACAGATACAACATATTGTTATGGCTATGTTGGTTTTTGCTTCATTCTCTCCTACTATCTGTTGCTCCATCTGCTCCTACAGGAGGCGTGTGACATGCCGCTTGTAGACTGCCCCTGGCGTCTCATACTTCCGCGCCGCCTTCGTACCATTCTCCAGTCCCACCACCTCGGCTTCGTGATCAAGTACTTTGACTGGATGATGGTCTCTAGAGACACGTACCAAGTGGTCTCCTTGGAGGGACACACCCGTGCTCACCACCGATTCGCTCGCATGATCCAGATCAAGAAGGGTGAGTTAGTCTAAATCTATATTTTGTTCCTTTAGTGATTGGTTGTAGGATTCATAGAAGGTTTGCAAGAGGTTCGGTGCAGTCCTGCGCTTATGCTCCCATGAATGGCATGTGAGATTCTAAAAAAAGATGACGTTGTGGCTGATTGTTATACGTTGTGAGTCCATGTCGTAGAGCTTCCAATTCTTCATGTTGGGACATTTTCCAAAGAAACTCCCCATGACACTTTGTCTGCTAGCTTCTTGTGACGCTCCTTAGGTGCCAATAACAATGCCATATAGCCAAAGCTCTTTTGCATGGTGATATTAAGCTTGTCACCATGCTAGACCTGGAATGGTGTCATCTCCGGAAGTGACACATGGTGTATGCGGTTGCACACCTAAACCACTTTTCTCAAGGCATACGACCACCAGCTATTGTCGGGTTGAGCACCTAGAAGCATTGACTTTGACATTTCTTGCATCGTACGGTTGGCCCTCTCCGCCACGCCATTTTGTCGTAGCCTGTAAGCTGTTGAGAACTATTGCACAATCCCCATGTCTTTGAGTCGAGACATGAAGTCAACGTTCATGTATTTTTCAGTACCGTCCTAGCAAAACACTTGTAACTTCTTGTTGTTTTTCCTCTCTGCAATTGCTAGCCACTTGAAGAAACATGTAGGAGGTTCATCTCTTGTACTTAGAAGGTAGCTCGACATGAATCAAGTTGCATCATCGACGAACAGGAGAAAGTAGCGATGACCAAAAATCATAGTGGCAGTATGGAGTGGCCCACAGATGTCCGTGTGGATCAGCTTTAGATGTTGGTTGACATCGTAATTGGAGGCTGGAGGAAACATCTCTCATGATAGCTTTGTATGAATGCAATTCTTGCACGGCTGCGATGCATCCTTGTCACCATTTTCTTTGATGTCAAGACTGTTGACTTGGTACTTCTTGTGCATTGACTGCATAATCTAGTTTCTGACATGGCCGAGGAGTTTGTGCTAAACAGGTAGGTCTGTACTAGAGGGTTGGTGGAGACTAGCTGCTACAAAAGGAGATTCAGATTCGCTTGAAGCTGGTGCACTGAATTCTAGCTCGATTATGCCGTGCGGTAGCAGGCGGCCTTCATCGAATGTTTTGTCCTCATGACCTTTCAAAGTGATGTACTATCTGTTGCTGATGATGCCTACACCTTTGCTTGTCAATTATCCAAGTGAGAGAAGATTCACTGCGATTTCAGGTATGTAAAGTACGTCACCAAACTTGCCATGAGCGCCCTTGTACACAGTCACAAGCATGTTTCCTTTCCCTAATACTGGAACTCGCTTCTTGTTGGCCGCTGTGATGAAGCCTTGTGCAGAAGGTAGGAGCTCTTTGAGGCATGAATTGTCAAATGTGATGTGCGTAGTACAAGCACAGTCAAGGTACCACAAGTAGGTAGAGTGGACCAACATGTCGCCTTGTGTTCTTGATAGCTGGAACACAGACCCAGTGTAGTCGTATGCCTTGCCTTTTTCTTCTTCCTTCTTCTCAGGCTCCTTTCCCTTCTTTTGAGTCTGCTTCTCTTTTCCTCCATCCTAATTCTCCCCCTTTCTTCCTGACTTTTTCCCCTGTTTTGTCTCTTTCTCCTCTCTCATTTTCTTCAAACAACCTTTGGCCTTGTGTCCTTTCTTGTTGCAAAATGAACAAACCATTGCAAGACGTAACCCAGGCTGCTGGCCGATTGAGTTGCACCTAAAGGCGTTTGGTCCCCATTGGACAGATCATTGGGAGGAGGTTGACTTCCTCGTGGATTGGCTCATTCAGGAGGGCTGAGAGGAGCTGAATCCTATGCCAAAATCCTCGTAAGTTGCGTTTGAGAATATACTTTTTTTCTTTTACTAGAATCTGATCACATTGCTGAATGAGCAACATCTTGCAGAAAAGGTCTTAGTCAGCTCTGCTTCATGCTTGAACTTTAGCACTTTCCGTGTGTCATCCCAGTCTCTAGTTAGGCCGTTGAGGAGGAGAGTCACAAAAAACACGTTCTGAGATAGGAGCGTCACAAAGTGATTCTCCCTTGATGATGTAGGATTCAAAGCTGTCAAAATTGTTGAGGCTGGTGTGAAACACTTTGGTGAGGATGTGGGACTTGAAGGTGGAGTCGCTCAACATATAGGTCCTCAACAGGTAAGACCATGCATGACGGGCAGGCTCTGAGGTTCCCTCCTACATCTGAATTGCTTGTGGATGCGAGAGCTCAACTGATTTTCTAACACCATAAATGCAATAGTGGTGTATGATTTGAACTCCAGTTGCTGAAGGAGAATAGTAACCATCATAGAACTTCCACATTCAGTGGATCTGGACAACCTGTTTGAACTTGTGCATCCAGTGCTTGAGTTCCTCTCTGTCAACCTTGTTGATTTAGATGTTATGTAGCTGTAGTGGTGCTACAGATCCTGGCACAGGATCTGCAGCACCACTACAGTTACATGACATTGGAAAGGTTTGCTTTGCACAACTGCGGAAGTTCCTTGCATGGGGTTCTGCTACATGTTGATGACTGGATTTGGCTGAAATGTCGGCATCACTGCATCTGCCACTAGTGCTGTCGGTTGTACCACGTGAATTGGTGGCATAAATTGTTGACATTCCTGTCAAACCAGTGCTATGGGAGGCACCCGTGGAGATAATAGAGGCTGTTGTGGAATACTTATAGGTGCAGGTGGTAAAACCTGTGCCTGTGGAAGTGCGGCTGGTTGCATGACAGGTGGAGGATTTACTTGAGGTAGTAGTGCAGATGAAGAGTCTGATGTTGGCTGCCATTGCATCTGCTGTTGCTACTGTTGCTGCTATTGTAGTTGTTGCTGATGTTGACGATGTTAGTGTTACTACAATTGTTGTTGAAAAAAAGTCAGCTGTTTCTGAGACAGGGCAATTTGTGCTGTTGGATCTGCCTGTAAGTGCCACATCTATTGTGTTTTAGTAGCTTCTGCTGCACATGTGAGCTGCTCTTGCTGACGTAGGAGCTCTTGCACCCCCAACTGCCTTAATGCCTCTTGCTCATGCTCCTTAGCCTGTCGCGCTCTGACNTTGTTCCTGGCCCATGCACAATCCATGAAAAAGAGATTGATCATCAAGTATAGGAGAACCCTCCATTGGTGGAGGAGAGTAGTAGCCAATCTGGTCTTCTTTTAACGGCTTCGTGTCCATCTTCATTGATCATCCTATGACTTGTGCAGGTATTTCAAATTTGAAGGCTACTAGTGCTGCAATATAAAAGAAGAAGATCCACGTCTCCTCCTTGTATAGGGATGATGAAGCATTTTCTCACCAATCCAAAAGACTTGTACTAACAGCAATTGTCATTGAAAACACCACCTATGGTCTGATACAATGTCAAAGTTTGTACATCGTAAGTGATGTGGTTTGTGGTAGCATGATCTAGATTCCTTGATGCCTTTACAAAGATCTCGGTGCTCTGCAAGAAAGCATGTACTATTCCAAACAGGGACGGAATACTGTGGATATCGATGTTTCAATATCAATATCTTTGATATCGATATAGATATCAATTCTTTTGGGTGGATGTTTTTTTGCCTAAAAGTCAATATCGATATTGATACATCAAAACTGATATGGACACATTAAATGGGTGATACCAATATCGGTATCGTCCACTGTGTATTGAGCATCACACAAAAACATTCCAAACATCAAAGTTTTGACACTTGTACTTTTTTCTGGCATGATTGCAAGAGGTCAGAGGAGCCTTGTGTTAGTGCTTTTGCATACATTCGAAGGATTTTTGCAAGGCGCAAATGCACAAAACAGGAAGAACATATGCAACAAAACACAAAGGGGAGGGGAGAGGGTGGTCTTTGGGGGTAGGCAGGAAGACAGGAGGAAAGGAGGGGAGGGAGAAAGGGGGGGAGGAGGGGTATAGAGGGGAGAGAGGGAGACAGGGGAAGGGAAAGGCAGGGGAAAAGTAGGTACATTGAGAGAGGGAGGGGAAAAGAAAAGGAGAGGGGTAGGAGAGAGAGGCAGAAATGGATCTATGGAGAGAGGGGGGGAAGGAGAGAGAAGGAAAGAGAGAGTGAGAGCGAGAGAGAGAGAGAGAGAGAGAGAGAGAGAGAGGAGAAAGAGGGAGGAGAGGGAGAGGGGGAGGGGGGGAAAGAGTGGGTGTGAGAGAGCTCAATACTTAATCAATACATGAACAAAACAACATCGCATACATGCACTACTGACTCAAAAGTTGAGCTGCAACGATACAATGTAGTACCTCTCTCAACGATCAACTTGAAGGAGCTTGTATGAAAAACTCAGGCACATGATTTCCAGCAAATCTTGGTCGCCAAGGTTGTGCCTTGTATCTCCAATGACATTCTTGCTTTGGTTGAATACACCCTCGCACAGCACGCTAGGCGTGGGCACGTTCAACACGTCTGTGAGACAAGCACCCAAGCCTAGACATCTCCCACTCTCAACCCTCCAAAACTTCGTTCGTGTACCTCGTACCATGTCGTGCCGAGTGCGGTCCACCTGATAGGTGTCCACCTCACTGTCAACCAGAGTATGCAAGGGTCGAGCATCGCTGTTGGCATACTTATCATGCAAGTCCGCCATGACCATCTGCCCCAGCGATCTACTGCTTGATGCTGCTGACCTGCTGCCTGCAGCCGCTAACCTGTTGCCTGTTGACGTTGCACTGTCAGAGGACGAGAAGGCCATAAGGGAAGTGGTGGAGACCGCTGACGCTGTTGCAACACCTCTGCTGCCAACTGCACCTAACGCAACCGTGGACGCCGTAGAATCCTGCTGACTAGCAGCGGTGTCTACAGCATGGGCTGCCTCCAGGTATGGTGCCACCACAACATCAAATCTCCGCCAGCTCTCCTGCAGCATAGCAAAACTCACGCCCTTTTGCATGTGCAAGGCCGCGTCCTGGATCCACCATCGTGCCTACCCAACACATGTCGGTCATGTAGTCAGAGCTGTGGGTGGACAAGAGGTCATCCGCTGTTGTGATGCTAGCTGCAAGTGGTATTGGCATGTTGGTAGAGGCCTGCTCATTGGTGAGCTGGTCACACAGAAAGTGGTAGCGTGGAAATACTGAGTGAAGAGTGGGTCAAACCTTGCTCTCCATCCAAACAGAGATTATATTGAAGGACTGTAGCACTCTGATGAGTGCCTCCATCAACATCTCCTCACATTGAGCTTGAATGATTGTCGTACAACTACTATCCATCCCCTCATCCAATCTTGCCGTGTCGCTCGTATCTCCACAAATACCTCCAACATCGGTAGCGTGCTACTCCACCTCGTACGCACGTCCTCCACCTATCGCTCAGCCTGGTGTGGCCTCAATTCTTGCCACCTCTCTCACGACGACAATGAGTTGCAAAAATTCTACACCACCTTGTACACCCTCTTGGTCAGCTCCTCCACCATTGTATCCGCAATCAACAAAGCCTGCACAGCCACGTTGATGTGGCAAATACACCGGATAACCACTATGGGTCGAAGGTGTCATGGTAGAAGGCTACCACCTCATCGACCATCTTCTTGTTGTTGGAGGCATTTTTGAAGGTGATGGCCTTAATCTTTCCCTCAAGCTCACACTCCTAAAACAAGCACCAGTGCCATACCAGGGCAAGATACTTGTCCTTGTGCCTCTTTGGCGCTACATTGAAATCCAACACCACCATCATGTTTTTCCATTCCACGTTCAACCAGGGTGTAGTGACCCCCATGTTTGCATGGCCCATCTTCTCCATCCATATGTTGACGAACGTGGCAATGCAATCAACGACCCCATCTAGAAGCTCCTTCATCAGCACCTTGTACAACCCCCTATTGTCAACCGGCCTGAGGCAACTGACTAGAAAAAAAGGCCGACACAATGGCACTTGCTGTCCACTCCTAGTATTGCAACTAGGAGGAGATATCACCCTTAGAATCATGGTTCCACACTGAGCAATTCATAGGAATCACTACCTTGAACTGTGTCCTCAGCACCTGGTCACTTTCGCGCGAAGAGCTAACTCCAGGGACTTAGACCAACCAATGCTTCTTTAGTATCTGCCTCTGGTGGACAACTCTGTGAGGAGTCTCAAAGGTAAGAACTGTAATGAATGACACGCAACTGACAGGTTCTTGTAGTCCTAGAGCCAGAATCTAGCCTAGGCGTGCAGTGGCTCCTTGGATGAGCCACTTTGGGGGCAATGTGGATTGCATCATCCCCCTTGCATACATGGCGCTCCGTGTGACCACCAAGTGGCGCCAGCCACCAGGAAGGACCTTGGAATGTTCTAAGATGTCTCTTAGAACCTTCCTGTCCTTTGATTGGTCACAGAGAAAATTTGTCACTGGATTGAGATTTGACACGGTGACCTTTCACTCCATTGGCTAGCTCTGGAATGTCTAAGCCACAAGGAGTTGTCCTAGGTAGTGTTTGTTGGCTATACTATCTACTTTTGACCAAGGGGACTTGCTCCAAAGGAGCAGTGCATGCCTTGTCTATCTGGACCAGACTTAGGGGACTTACTCCAAGGGAGCAGTGCATGCCTAGTCCGTCCTGTGCCTGTCCAAATGTCAGCTATGGACAAGGGGCATATGAGGTCAACAAACTCTCCCTTGCACCTCTGTCCATTTGCTGTGAGATATCTCCTCTCTCCAGTTTTCTTGGCCTTAGTCTTTGTCGGCTGCGTTGACCATACCGATGCCTCGGGTACCTGCAGAATACAATTCGATGTCAAGCCCCTTGATCATGCAGTCTGGGAGCATCTTCTTAGTCTCCACGTATTCCAGGTCCACAATCTCCTGTGTGACCAGGTCACGTGAGTAGTGGTACCTAATGTCGATGTGCTTGGTCCGCCGAGAGATGACATCATCCTGTGCCATTTTCATGGCACTCTTGCTGTCGATGCGGACTTGTGTTGCTTCCATCTGTGGCACTTTCATTTCAGCAAGCAAACTGTGTAGCCACTGTGTCTCCTTGCATGGTTATGACAGAGCGATGTACTCTGCCTCAGCGGTAGAGAGGGAGACACAGTCTTGCGTTCTGCTTACCCAAGAGACTGCACCACCGTTCAAGAGGTAGACAAAGCCCGAGGTAGAATTTCTGTCATCGATTCTTCCTCTCTTGTCGGCGTCTGTGTAGCACACTAGCCACAGCGGGTCAGATCCCTCTTGGCCTCCAGACTAAAACCCATGTGTCGTGTCTTCTATAGATAGCGCATGATGCGCTTGACTACTTGCCAGTGCTGTGGCCCTGGATGTGCCACAAACCTGCTGACTTGCCCCACAGCATAGCAAGTATCAGGGCGTGTCCCTACCATTGCATACATGCGGCTGTCAACAGCAGACCTGTAGGGAATGCTCTCCATCTCTCGCCGTTCTGCTTCTGTGCTGGGGCTCATGGAGGAGGAGAGCTTGATGTCTGTTGTCATGGGTGTGCTGATGGGCTTGCAGTCCTTCATGTTGTAGCGCTTCAGGACATACATGATGTACTTGGTCTGGTTCAGCTCGATGGTGCCTGCTGCTCGATCGTGGTGAACGGCTATCCCGAGGTAAAACTCGAGCGGACCTGTGTCCTTCATCTTGAACCTGTTGCTGAGATCTGTCTTCACCTTGTTCAACAGCTCGACTGACGACGAGCAGATGATCAGGTCATCCACGTACACTGCAACCAGCATCAAGCCTTGCTCATCCTCCCGTACATAGACACTAGGGTCATTCTCGCAGTGCGTGAAGGTGAGCCCGGCCATGAAGCCGTCCATCTCCTTGTACAACATCCTTAGGGCTTGTTTCAGCCAGTAGAGTGCTTTGACCACTTTGCAAACCTTGCCCTCTGGAGCTTTCACTCCCTCGGGCACTTCCATCAGCACTTCTTTATCTAGTGGACCTCCAGATCTTTTGCAACAGCGATGCCCAACATTGATCTGATGGAGGCAAAGGTGGCGATAGGCGCAAAGGTCTCCTTGTACTCTGAGCCTGCACGCTTGGAAAACCCTTTTGCCACAACTCTTGCCTTGTACTTGGCAATAGTACCATCCTGCTTGAACTTTTTCCGGAGTACCCACTTTGACCCCACCACGTGCACGTTTGGAGACCTGTCCACCAGAACCCATGATCCATACTCTTCAAAGGATGCGAGTTCGCTATCCACTGCCTCCTTCCACTTGGCCGCATCTTGCATGTTCNACTCGAGCAACACAACCCACTCTCCTGATTTGGGAGCATGGACAAGATCCAGGGACTCTCCCTTGCCAAGGGTTCGTTCATCAAATTTGACGTCTCAACTCCTGATGAGCTTTCCAGTCGCTCGGTCCCACAGCCTATATGCCTTATGTGCAGTGCCTTATCCGACCATTACACACTTGCGAGCGCGTGCATCCACCTTGCCACTTTCTTGTCTTGCTTGGGACTTTGTCCAGGCAGTATAGCCAAAGACCCTCAACTGTGGGGCATCGGGCTTCTTCCCTGACCAAGCCTCCTGTGGCGTCCTGAGATGCTTCTCTTGCTGCTTCTTACCACGCCTTCCAAGCGAGGCTGCCAGAGTAAGATTCACAAGGTAGCAAGTAGTCCTTGCAACTTCAGCCCAGAAGCAAGGTGGGAGTTTAGCGTTGAAGAGCATGCCTCATGTCATGCCAAGGATAGTCTGATTCATCCGCTCGGCAACACCATTGCTTTGGGGAGTGTAAGGCATAGTGGTCTGGTGATTGATGTCGTTTGGCTCAACCAGCTTTTGCACGCCTCGTACTCACCACCGTTGTCCGTGCGCAGTGCCTTGACCTTCTTGCTTGTCTGCCGCTCTACCATGGCGACAAACTCTTATAGCTTCTCCTTGACCTCTGCCTTTGTCTTCAGGAAGTAGATCCACATCTTGCAACTGTGATCATCGATGAAGGTGAGGAAGTACTTGCTGCCACCGTTTGAAGGAGTGCAGAATGATCCGCATACATCAAGGTGAATCAGGTCCAAGATTGTTGCCGCACGTTACCCATTACGCTCAAAGGCCAAGGATGAGGGAAAGTGCAAGAAGCT
>SZWC01015466.1:50894-66997 GCA_023375785.1 Penium margaritaceum | reverse complement strand
ACCTGTCATGCGGGTCCGTGGACCTGTCATGCGGGTCTGTGGACCTGTCATGCTGGTCCGTGGACTTGTCATGGTGGTCCATGGACCTGTCATGGGGGTCCATGGACCTGTCATGCAGGTTAGTGGACCTGTTTTCAAGAAATTACGTTAAACTTTAAAAATTTCATCGGGTCCGTGGACCTGTTTGAAATTTTAAAGTTTAACCAAGTTTTTCTGAAAACAGGTCCACGAACCAAAAACAATAGGTTACTATGTAACCCAAAAATAGTGTCATTTTGTGCCACTTTAAGGGGGAACCTAGCGATAAGTTCAAATTTATTGGTGACCTATGAAAAAGTTTTAAACAATGAGGGCGAAATGGTGATAATGTGAAAACTTGGGGTCCCTTGAAGATTTTCCGGCTAGAATGGGGCCAGCAATGTTGCGCTTAACCATAGGGCACATCGACCTCGGACCATGGTTGCTTGCGCGGTTGGATACGGGGACTCGTTTCGATATCTGACCAACCCTTCGGCCCCGCCGGCCCATCTGACCAACCAGAGGGCCCGGTCGCCCAATCTTGACAACCTCTAGGCCCATCCGCTATGAACAGGCAGTCTATGGCTCGGTCCGGAAGCATCGGTGGCCAGCGTTCGCCTATGACAGTTAGTGGGTATTGAACAATCGGGCAAATCAAATAGACTTTTTTTTATGTAACATAGTTGAAAAAAATGGAACGTGTCAAGAGAACAGGATCCAACCGTGTTCTCCTTCCATAGCGCACGGCTTATAAACTCACGAAATCGTTGGATAAGTTTTAGGATAAATTGATGTTATATGCTTGTTTTTGCCTCACTCTTCACGCGATGCCCTGCATATCCTGTCTGATTTTAATGGAGAGCCTATCTTTGGCGGCGCCCTATGCCGGATGCCATCGTTTTGGTATGACCGGCAATGAAAAGGCGGCAGCGTGCCTCATCGTTGTCTCGCCACCGTTATTGAGGTCTCGCAAGAGAGATAATACTCGTTTGTTTAAGAGTCAATGGCGTTACAAGCTACAGACGGTAGAAATGTCCACAGAACCACGTGACGTCCTCTTCAAGTTGCCGTTCCGTTAAATACATGAAAGCTAGGCCGATAGCCTGTCCACGGCCATTTTGGCCTTCGTTTGCCTCTGTTTTCCCGCTTTCTAGCGCCTAGAGTAAATCGGGAAAAAAGAGGTCTTGTTCCTTCAGAATCTTGCGGTACATTGTTTTTGTCCGTAGCTCGTTTAATATTCTACAATACATGTCGGAGCTACGTTGAAAAGCTTCACCACTCCAACTTTCCTGTAGCTTTCACTTCTAACGAAGTTTCCTTGCCAATGGTAATAATGTTGAAGTCGTTCGAACAATTATCTCGAATGGAATGAATATGGGATTTACTATTCATGCAGATGGGAAAATCAGGTTTGGACGAAAACCTTGAAACCTTTTCGCAACATCGGTACGGCAACCGTTTGTTTGAAAAACATTTCTTATCGGTTATGCCACGAGTCGCAACAAACAAAAGGCGACAAGTTTTCACGTCCATGATGGCGTCCAAATGTGGACCCTTACCATCGTCGCTTCAATCCCACTTGGACGCAGATTTTTTCTCGTCTCTCGCTGACCTCCCGATTCACCCCGTCGCCTTACCGTACACGTGCTTTAACTATGCACAAATCGTGGCTTTAGGAGGCATACGGAAGACACTAGGGAGAAACTCGCCATACATCTGGCATGCGATTTCATGACAGCATCGATGGAAGGCCGCTCGCCTATACGTCATATGCTGTACATGCGCGATGCAAACACGGCTCCTCGGACAAGTTTGCCATAAGTTTTAAGACCATAATGCCTGCAAATAGTCGTCCGAGATAGCGAGCCCGGTAACACCCTGACTATCTCGAATCGTGCCGGCAGCTGGCGAGCCGTCTTGTTGACCGCCGCCCGAACGCGGGTTCCGGCGCTCATGGATCGGGCTATACAAGTCCTCGCGTTAGGACAAGGCAAGAGCCCGGGCCCCAAGGTCAATTAATGCTAAACCATAACCGGTTCGGGAAAATGAACCATCTAACGTTCATTTGCAATGTTTTCACAAGATATCTGGTCACTTTAAACTTTGGCAAAAGCTTTTTTTTTCACATACAAATAAGTTTCGCAGACTATAGTCCGGCCCTGTTGCAAGGGCAAGACTATAGTCTGCCAAACCTGCCATCGCGCACCCTAGAAGGTGCAAAAACCTTGATGAAAACCCACAACCCCAAAATGTAACAAGGGGAGTTTCCGAAACTATTTATCTTTCGATTATTTGAGGAAAACCCCGAGTATGAAGCCGAATAACAGGATTAAACACAGGTGAGGTAAAACACACTGATTTACCTCGTAGATGGCATAACTCTTCGGCCAAGGTATGAGGCCACATTTATTGGTCTCCTCAAAAAGACATCGATTTTGCCTAGAGAGTTGTCTTTCACAGCCATGTTTCATGTAAGAAGTTGGTATGAAGCTTTCTGGCCTTGCTGCCACTAATGTGGAATCACGGTCCAAGACGTCCACAAGTCCCTAAACTCCGATCGTGGACATCTTCGTTGTTACATTTATGGCCCATATCGCGTCAACCTCAACACTATTACGCCGTTCCGCCAAGGGCATTTTGGCCATAGGCTTCGACCTGTAGTGTTATAAAGGTCACGGCGTCAGCAGTTTGGTGAAGCACAATACACTGGACGATTCTGTAAAGTCATCACCGGCAATGACCTCGCCATTGACGAACTCTGATTCTACTACAAGAGCCTCAAACACAAGTGATTGCCATGTTTGACATCGAAAACCACCTTCTGCAAATGATCACAACAGTCGAGTGCATCGTCAGCATCCAGTACCACGCACGAATGGAGGACAACGGCCGCTGAACATAACGCCAAACCTCATCTCCCATGGAGATCGACGCTGTTGATCAACCTAATCAACGAGTATGTTAAACTTGCGAGAAGCCATGGCACATCTCGTGCGACAATCAGAAACCACATCAAACCAAGAAGGTAAGTCGCAACAAATGCAGAGTCGAGAAATGGCAAAGGAGACGATTAGACAACAAAATTCCTTTGCGGTTGAAAAAATCTACGATGATCGATTACCCATTGGAGCAGCTCATTTCGACGCATATGAGGATGCCTCAGATTGCAAATTTTGAGGAGGGGTATGAGGACAGCCAACGGACAGTATTGTTACGAGTACAACCGATGGGTTGTAAAAGTCTGAGAACGGTATAGGTACTAGTGGATGGATGATCGTCTCACAACTTTGTAAGAAGCGGCATAATTTGGAAGCTGTGTTTCCAGACTGAAATAGTGGTGTTTGAAGAGAAAACCGTTCAAAAAAAACTATGGATTTGACGATGCTGTGAACCTCTCCGACTGCACATCGGAATCTACATAGCGTAACGGTCTAGAGGACATGCCTAATGAGCGACCACATGATCATCCTTGGACAGAAATTCATGTACGAACACAATCCAGTGGTAAACCGGAGTAGTGGAAGCGTGTACATCACCATTCATGGCAGATACAACACTTGCCTCTAATCAAGCGGCCCACAACACAACGACAAGTACGGGAAGCAGTGAAGGTGGAAGTAGTAAAGGAAGTTGCAACAATTGCAAAATGTTTGGCGATTTTGCTCAACGTAGCCAACATATATCTGCGACATAGAGCACAGATGTGGCTAGTCCACATGGAGACGGGGAGCGAAAGAAATTACGGCATCGGAAGCAGTCACATTGGCTTCGACACCAGATAGGTTTTGTAGCTATTTGGGAGGAGTTTGTTCCACTTGTCAAGGAGTTTCATGGGAATTTCCCTGTAAACGGCTCTAAGAGTTACCTCTGCAACAAATCGTCAATCTCTCGATAAACCTGAAGCCGGGTAGCAAATCAAAGGTAAAGGGAACCTGTCGGATGAGCGACCTCAAGGTCACTAGACTAAAATAGCCGTTGGAGGAGTTGCTTGGTCAAGGATTCATCAGGCCATCCACGTCACCTTACACGACATCCGTTCTTTTCATAAAACAAGAAAACTGGAGATGTGTGAATGTGCATGGATTACCGAGCATTGAACAAAATCACCATCAAGAACCGCTATCCAATCATGTAAGCATACAAGTTTTTTTTACCAACTCCGTAGTTAATTTTTTCATGGAAATCACTCCATCCAATACTTTCACTACATCTCCTTGTCTGACAATGAAAGAAAAAAGACAGCGTTTTGCAACAGATATGGACACTTAAAGTTCACGATAATGCCATTTGGACTAAAAGATTACCCCGTAATGTTTATGACAAGGATGGACAACGTTTTTGCCCTTACCTCAATGGATTTTTCAAGGTGCATCTTGATGACATCCTGGTGTAAAACCGAATCTAGGAGGAGCACAATGGAAATCTCCAAAATGTTCTCAAGATTTGAAAAAAAGAGGAATTCTACAGAAGACTCTTGAAATGAGACATTGGCCATCGTTTAATCGAGTTTTTGGGCCACATCATTAGCCGTGGACGGATCACCGTGGACCCAAAGAAAGTAGAGGTAATCACTGATTATCCGATGCCGAAAAATGTTTGGGATGTTGAAGTGTTTTTGGGAATCTGAAACTAAAATCGTAGATTCATAAAGGACTGCGCACGAGTAATAGCGCCTCTCTCTAACCTCACTCGCAATACCACCGAGTAGAGTGGGAGGGACAACGAGCAAGAAGCGTTTACCTCCTTGAGGAGTACTCTTACCTCAACGCCAGCCCGACAATTGGTGGATCTCGTGATAGACTACGTCATGGCAATCGGCATGTCTGATCAAGCAATGAACACCGTTCACCTCCAAGACAATGGAAATGGAGAACGATCGGTTGCATGTATGATGCAAGAATTACACGGGCCGGAGCTCAAATACGTGGTGCAAAAAAAGAAACCATGCATAGTCGTGCACGCATTAAATACGAGGCGGTATTACTTGCAATGCCGACGATGCATCATCTCGAATGACCACCACGCGCTCAAACATCTCAAGACATAGCAAAATCAGAGTTGTCGACAAACTCGATGGATGGAGTTCCTAGAGTCCAAATTTGACTATGACATCAAGTATTGCCGTAAAAAAACAAATCCAGCAAATGCTCAAATTCTTCGACCAGACCCGATGGCTGAGATCAGCAGACTACTCGTTGAACGGGACCTGTACCACGCGAGCTTGTTCGCGAAGGGTTACGACGAGTTTCCAGGTACAGCAAAACCAAGTTTTGGTCAGACAACTCCTACTGGCGATGGTGATTCACTCACTAGGTCATAGTGCCGCCAATCAAAGAATTGTAATGAATGTTATAGGAGAAGTGTCACAATATAGGTCCAGGTGGATACTTCAACAAGGAAAAAATGCTAAAAAAGCTGGAGAAATGTTATTGGTGGGACCAGATGTTGATCTAAGTGACAAACCTCCACAAGTCATGCAACATCTGTCAGAGGAAAAAATCTCTTGTTAAAGGACCACAAGGACTAATTTGGCCACTCCCTATTCCGACATAGTTGTAAGTCTCTATCGACATGGTTTTTGTGACAAGGTTGCCTACCACTCTGGCGGGTGATGATGAAATCCTCGTGGTAGTAGACCAGTTTTTGAAAATATTGCACTACATTATGACAACGAACACTGGCAACGCAGAAGGAACATCACATCTGTATTTAAATCAGATCTAGTAGCCTCACAGCGTTCCACCTACCATCATCAGCAACAGAGACGATCCCTTCAATAGTGAATTGTGGCATAAACTGGTGATGCATTACGACAGTCGGATCCACCTACCAATGGTGTTCCATCCTCAAACTGATGGGGAGACCAAGGTGGAAAATAAAATTCTTAAACAAATCTTGTGCACTTTATGCGAGGCACATGGCATTGATTGGGCAGCCAAACTGCCGACCGCCAAATTTGCATGCAACCCCGCAACTTCCATCGCAATGGGTAAAAGTCTGTTTGAGATGGTCTACAAAAAACTTCCCACCACGCGGGTAGGACTCCAAAGCCAGAGCAATATCCGCGTGGATGACATCTACCACTATAATTATAATAGCATTTAGGAAGAAACATACTGGACTCTCGCAAAGACACAAACAACCATAAAGCATGCAGGAGATTGAAGTTGTAGAGATGACATGTTTAGCACTGGCAACTACATCCTTCTTAGCTCAGCAAGTATCAAACTCTGTAGAAAAGAATTTTTAAAGATGAAATCCTGATGGTTGGGACCATTTAAGATCTAGCAAATGCAAACTCACATGGTCGCTCGACTTTGCCTGCCACATAGCATGGTAATCCACCTTGTCTTCCACATCAGCAAGATCAAGCACTATCACAATCCCAACAAGAACTTCTTCGATAGAGATGTCGCTCCCCCTGGTTTCTATTTGAGTTTATGGGGATACAGAGTACGTACTGACATCCTCGGACAGCAACGCCATGGAAAAAGATCAAGTATCTAGTCAAGTGGCATGACTACAATGTTGTGCATAACAGTTCGGAACATTGAAAAAACCTCCGAGACATCGATAGTCTGATTGATGGCTACTACCGTGGTCACAAGTCTATGTCTCCCAATGCATCGGGATGTCGAGCCTGCAAGGGGAGAAGTGTTGTTTCCCACACGTACACCCTATACCCCGCAAGTGGGCATCTCTGTCCTTGCAATTATGGCCCACCGCTCGGCGACCTCAGGAATTGTATGCTCTTTGTCCGATGGCACATGGGCCATGTACCCCGAACTCTGGTGTTCCGCTTCGGATGGCTCTCAAAATTTCAACCAATTTCTAAAACGTTGGACAAAGCATCTCGCACGGTATTGAAGTATTGTTATTGTTTGATTTACATTTTGACGGCGCTGGACTTTTAAAACTGTGCTTCAATATTCTCAAAACTCTCCACTTCTTTACGGAGCTTCTCAAAGCGACCACTCACAACGCGATGTTGCACGCATTCCTTGGCTTGAGCGCCAAAGACCCAACATTTGCCATTGTGATTCTTATCATTGTAATTATGCGCTAGACGTTTTTGACACTCGTCATTGAAGTACACTTATTGCTAAGTTTAAACAATCTATTTGCCCCAAGTTCCTCAAGCGTCTTTTGCTCCGCACCTGAACCATCCACGTTGCGCCCAACACAATGTAGTCAGGTGATGAAAGAGCAAGCAAGCATTAGTAAGAAATAGAACGGATTAGGCTAAGGATATGTGTAAATTCTCATCAGCACAAAAAGCCTAGTAATCCAGAGAGGACTAACAACAAACAAGTACACAACATAAATGCTTGCCAAGGTGCATGGCGGGTAATGCATGCGGTAGTGTCAACGTTTCTCAAACTAGAAAACAACCACTTTATTTACCATACCCTTGTGCACAGGCATCCAAACCCATCACCATCTAAACCTAGAAATACAAAGTCTTGTGCCACATGTTACGGATTGATATACACACAATCCAGTGTTGATTGGTGGATACAAAATGCAAAACATGCAAATTGGGCTCAAGATACAGTCTACTAAGAAAACTCCAACGGCTTAAGAGAAGCAATAGAGCACCCCAGACGGCACCCGGGATGTCGTGGCAGCTGTTTAGCACCTGTTGGTTGGTATAGTCACCGCTTGTTGGTGCTCCAACGCTAGCTGAGTCCACGTCAGGGATATTCACAAGAATGTGCATGGAAAAGTGGTCACAGTATGATGTACAAAAAAACGAGGATGACTCGCGTCACAACACTTCCCCATGACCTCATGATATGCATGTCCATACACATGCGAATCTAATACAGGCTCGCAACGAGATGATCCAGAGTACATTCTTACATATCATAGTCTCAGCCACTCTTAGAGAAGGGGCAAAACCCGACAAAAAAAATGGCCAACCATGAACTTTCCGCGCTAGTCTCTTGGTAAGGAAGTTAGCCCGTTGCATGTCTAGCTGACCCAGATGACGGAGATCTCCTATTACTCCACAAGACCACTCATGAAGTGGTGCTCAAAAGCAATGTGCTTTTTGCATGTATGAAGCACACTGGAGTTTTTTTCGCAATGATAAGAGCACTCTGGTTGTCACAACGGGAAACAGTGGAAGGCATGGACGAATGGAACTCACAAAATAGACATTGCAGCCATACCGCCTTAGTAGCCCCAGTCCCTAGTGCAACATGATAAGTCTCCAATGACCTACTTGTAATGTGGTGTTGTTTTCCGTTGTGCCACGACACAACGGAGATATTCAGGAGGAATACGTAGCTTGTCCTACTACATCCTTAGGGGCTCAAGTCAAGTCACTGTCAGTGTTGCCGATGCCTAGCACTGAATACTATAGTCAAAAGTAGACTCTGAGATATGGTGTGGAAACCATGTAACACACTTCTTGTCTGAGGAAAATGTAACAAATGTGGAAGGAGGTTGACAGCGAAGGCGATCTTGAGTCGTGTGTTTATGACCAAGTATATCAGAGAGCCAATTAGGCACAAGTAGAGGGTGACGTACAGTGTCTCCACCAGCTTTACTGGATCATCTACCTTCAAAGCATCTTTTCCATCAGGTTTGATTGCGATAGAGGCTGTGGGAACTACACCGAGGAGGTTAGCGAACCACTCCTCTACAAAATGGGCCTAACGTGCCTGATGTAGCAACCATGTCTGTTGTTGACGATCACATACAATCTCCATCCTCGGAAATACAACTCTAATACCAAGGTCCTTCATTGTGTAGGCATTCTTAAGGACTAGATTGGCCTCCTTCATGGCCTCCATCAAAGGAGATGCAAGCCAGATGCCATCCACATAAACAAGGATGGTGGTGAAGCTCTTTGCTGTATGTCTAAGAAAGAGGGATGGGCCCGCGACACTCTACAACATATACTCCATGTTTGAATGTGAAAATGTTCTCCTAATTCCAGCATTGGAACTAGGTCGTACAAGGCCTTACTCAAGCACCAGACCTTGTCACCGATCTCAGGTTTTGGTGGTTGGACCATGGAGACCTCCTCTTGTAGAGCACCATGGAGGAACGCTTTGTTCACATCAATCTAGTGCAGCTCTTGATCATGGTGAGTAACAACCTCGAATACCGCAAAAACAGTGGTCATACAACAAATAGATGCAAACGTGTTAGTATAATCCACACACTTCACCTCTAAGGACACCTTTGCCATTAAGCTAGCCTTGTAGTGATTTAGTGTGCTTTCAGGTTTCACCTTATCCTCAAGGAACCACTCAAACTGTATTGCCTTCCACCTATACTCATAGACACCGTGTTCACGGATGGCTCTCAATTAATCCTCACAAGAAGCATGCCATATCTCTACATTGTCAGCCGAGAGTGCCTCTTTAAATGTGTCAGGAATGGGCACCATCTAGGGCGAGCTTCATGTGGCCAAAACACACACCTTTGGACTCAGTGTGACCACGACAATATCAGCTGCAATATCGCAATTGACCAAGAACTCATGCAAGACAAACCCGTGGCCGACAAGGCACGCTAGGTGCACCTAAGTAAAAGTCTGCCCAGACGCTCAAGCAAAGGGCCTTCATGCTAGGCTCGCCACTCTAAACACTACGAGTCGGGCATTTAGGACTCAAGTCAACAGTCTCTTGAGCCTTAGAGGCTAGTGATCAGAGACAACCATCCGGCTTACGGAAGTAGTCCGATGCTTAGGTACTCCCCTTGAGCTGTGGAGCAGGCTACTTGGCTACAACCGCTTGCGCTGTGGACTCATAGGGAAGGGAAGAGGATGAAAGAGAAACGTGGACAAATGCTAGATCACACGTAGGGGAAATAGGCACAGGCACAAGAGAAGGTATAATTGGAGATGTTTTTGGCATGGGATCAGGTGTGCAAGAGGGGACTAACGTTGACAAGGAATAGACACTAGCACGTTATCAGGTGTGCCAGAGGGGATTGACACATGCACGTGATCAGGCATGCCAAAGGGGACTGACACAGGTACTGGATCAGGTATGCGAGAGGAAATCGATGAGGTTACTTTACCCACAGCCAAAATGGCCACATGATGAGCAGCCAGAGACCGGACCACACAGGTGAGGAGGCATGGATGGAACTATAGGCAGGGCTACACTCTCCCATTTTTCAAGAAGCCACACATGTGGGAACGCCATCGGCGGCCAATGACAGAACACTTGACAAGACGCAGTAGGTGAGAACCTCAAAGAAGATATCGTCTCAAGACTTGACAATACAATGGTGAGCGGGGTTCCAAGAGGGTCAGACCTTTGACTGCGGGGACATGCCAAGAAAAGTACACATGAGACCACAAGGTGAGAGCCTAGGCCCATGCTGGTCCTCCATGGGCCGTGTGCAGGTGAGCGACCTCAAAACGCGAGCAAGACAGATGGCCAAACCACAGCTCGTACGGCTTAACATGGTTGAGAAGAGGACCATGTGGTAGGTGGTTCTAGAACTATGTCATGTAAGAGAAGCTATTCAATGCAAAGGACTCGAGAAGGTTATACTCAGACCGCATGGAGTAGACCACATCCTCATGGTGTGGTTCCAACACTAAGACATACCATTCTGCTCTGGTGTAGCAAGGATGGAGAGTTGGTAAAAGACACCATGATCAATTAACTAGGCATCCATCTTTCCTAATAACTCGCCACCACAATCCAAGCAAATTTTGTGAAGGGTGTGACGAGACTGGCGCTCAACGAGAACCATCCACAGGTGGACCTCCAGGATGGTATCGCTCTTGTGGTGCAGTCTGTAGACCCACCGCATCCAGTTGAAGTTTTCAGTCAGGGGGAGAAAACATCGACTCCAATCTGAGGGGAACTTGAATGAGAGGGGACTTAGAAGGTATGAGAAGACCAACTCTAGCAGACGTCATGTCCAGTGAGTGGGGTCAAGGTAAGAGTAGCGATGCATCATACCCTCGGTGCATAAAATACAAGAGGTGTTGGATGGATTCTCACAGGAAGTTGCGTCAAGACCGAGGGCTGGCTGAGTTTTTATGAGCTTGGAAATAGTGTCCGATCTCACATTGTAGAGACTGCAGTTTAGCAAGCGCTAATGCTTAGGGGAGAGGACACTAGTGACAAACGTACGTATCGAAGAGGGAGAGGGAGAAGAAGCAAGGGGAGTGTAATGAGACACACGATACATGGCATCAACAACAATGGCATAAAGAATTAGTGTACAGGTGTCTAGAGAAATCACTATGGAAGATTCAATAGAGTGCTCAATACTGAAATCCATCCTAGTGCATACACAGATAGAGAGCACAATGAGCTCAAGATCAGGGAGAAAGAGTACATTGGAAACGTACAACGGGCCAAACAGATCAATAAACTGCACAACCCCAACTCTCTGGACGGAAAACAACTGACCAAACCCTATTCAAACTGTCCAAATGGACACAATGAGACCGAGCACAACGAAATCTCTACAATGACAAGTAATGTGATAGGAAACACCAGAGTCAATAATCTAGGTCCCACTCAACTCATAATCAATAATGGACACAGGACAATATTCCATGAAACACTTTGCCTCTGCTGAACGTGTAGCAGAGGACTGAGGAGAACAAAAAACAACACGGACCTATGATGTGTCAAGCCAGTCGGTACTATCTGGTCCATCCTCATCACAAAATGACTTAGCTCCACCACAAGCATCATCACGAGCAACGGACACTGTAAAAAAGGATTTCTGGGGACCATCTGGAAATCACAACACATGCACCTCCCAAAGTGGAAAGCGCCAACAACTCATGAAGCTCCAAGATCGTGAGATCCTGAGGGACCACATCACTGTTGCTACTTGGTGGAATGGTTATGTCTGCTATAGTTGTGGCTGTGTCATGATCCATCTTTGTGTAACTAGAGGACATCCGTTGTACCTGCCCCACCAAAAGGCCGCGCATGATTCGAGGCCAATCAACGGGCTGATCACACTCTGTGTGGCAGTGAGCACCTCCACAATTGTACGAGTTAAAATTTGGTCCACGAAAACTATTCTTCCGCTACTGTTGTTACTGTTGGTGCTATCCCTTGCCGCGTCTCTTTCCACTTCTTCCCTTGTATGGCCACAATAATGCCCTGAGTCTGGCCTCTCGAGATGGAGGAGGTGGAGAAGGAAGCGGTGGAGGTGGGATTAGCAAACTAAGAAACATGTGTAGGAGGGCTCTAATTCACTACTGCAACAAGTGGACTCTATTAATGGACGATAGCAGCCTCGTGAGCCCATGTCACTGGAGAAAGTTGAGATGATTCTGAGGAAGCAGCTGTGGTGACTCTAGAAACTCAACGAGGGTCACACGGGCAAAGCTCATAAAGAGCTTCACATGGTCCAAGTGTGTTTCCCAGCATGATGGCCTCCAATATCCACAGATGTATCTTGCCACCAGCCCCAATAGGCATGGAAAGGCGCATGGAGTGCCTCCAATAGTCTACTGCGAGCTCCGTGGAACCCTGGCGGAAGGACTGGAACTCATGTAGTCAAGCCGCCCTCAGGGCATGGGTCTCTACAGCAAGCAGTGTGAGAGCCAGCTCCTAGCTCTGTCAGGGATTTGCTCTTGTCTTCGTACAAGCCTCATCCAAAAAGGGACGATAGTCAACCACAGTCTCCTGCGGCATGGCGTAGAGCAGACCGAGCATCGCTCTCGCTACTGTCTGGACCTAGTGAGCATCGCTCTCGCTACTGTCTGGACCTAGTGAGCATCACAAGGAAAAAAGGGACCTACTTCTTTGACGTTCTGTCATGTCAGCATTATTGTTACGAGCAAGTTTGAACTCTCACATAACGTAGTGAAGCCATGGGTATGAAAGGATATTGCGTTCAAAACTCAAAATGAAGATTTTGCTTTCATATCTTAATGGAAAAAATGTGACATTCAAATGACCCCCATGAGTGTAAAAATGTTGGGAACTTTCTATCATGTGCCGTCAATGTGGAGTATTCCCATTATCTGGAAGCAAATGTTGTTTTCGGACGATCCATCCAATTCATGGATGGTAGATATCATTTTGGCGACACAATCTCGGTGTCCGTCATTGATGGACCACAGTGTACAAACACGACGTGTCAATGATATTCACGTGAAAATTTGGTTGTCATACCTTAACTCTGGAAATTGTTGGTCATGTTTTGAATGGTTTTCAAATTGTTTAGCTCACGGTTGGCACATGTTTAGCACATCATAAATTTTAGTGTTTCCAAACGACTTACACACCTGGACGGTGCTTATGCACCAGGTATGTCATCGGCCAAACCCGCATACTGAACCTGCCACCATGGCCCAATCGCGCCGTCCGACCTTGTCACTGGCTCAAACAACAGGGTTTTAGAAAAATTGTTGGAACAACCACCGGTTCGATCCGACCACTGCCAGTTCAAACCACAACTGGTTTGAAACACGACCAGTTTGAAAAACCAACGGCTCAAAACACCACCGGTTCGAAACACCGCCAGCTCAAACCAGCCATTGGCTCAAATCGACGGCTGGTTTGAACCAAAGCTTGAAACAGCCGTCCATTCCAATAGGCGTCTAGACTGAACTGCTGACATGATGTGCTTCTTGCTATGATTGCCGTCGATCATACCTTAACCTTAACCTTCTATACCTTAACATATAAGGCAAGGCGGGCAGCTTAACCAAGGGTTAGTTATGCGGTTGTAACAGGGGATCTACCACTCCGATTTGGGTGTTCTTTTATGCATTGGGAAGCTTAGATCACCGGCTCTGAGGATTTGATGTAATAGTACTATGTTTGTAGACACATTTGTGTTTTGATTAAGCTCTACTGAATATGATGTGTTCTACCCACTCACATCCATGATCCTTGTGGTCCACACTCTTCACCATTCGTGTCCATTGGCTGCCCCAAACATTGGTAGCATGAACCAGTGCAGGCTAGACATCCTTTAGGTTGCCTCTACACCCACTAGTGCTGACACAAACCACCAGCTACCATGCCATAGGCGACGCGAACGATTTGGCGGTTGCCTAGCAGAGGTGGCGAAGCGACGGCCACGATTGAGGCACACGCAACCAAGCTCTTAGCTCATGGCTACGGTGCCTTAGATGTGAATGACAATCCTTCATTTCATGGGCCAATGAGTTCTGGATCCCGACGCCATGGCTTCTAGCACCTTCTAGCTTTGCAACACAGGCAAATACAGCCGAGGTTCTTATCTTCAACCCGCCAAATGGGCCAGATTTAAGGGGCAACTTTCTAACCCTTTCTCTCTCCCGCCACTTGAAAAGATGGCCAATTGCAGCAAAGAAAGCAGGTTTCAGTGTGGCTCTTGTGGCTCCAAGCTTCCAAGGACATGTCATCGTATAAGAAGACACTTTGGCGAATTCAACGCCAATGTTGCCAAGTGCCCGACCTCCCCCCCCCCCCCCCCCCCCCCCCCATTGGCGCATAACACGCTTGGCTTTGAGCGGGCTCCAACACCAATAGGGGAATGGCAACCCTTCAGCGCGTGGTTGTAAAAGCATGGGGGCGAGTCATAGGGTACGCGGGACAAGCCAGTCTTGTGGACCTGGTTGTGGGAAGATAGAGAAAGAGCAGCAGAGCAGGAGAGGGCAGATATCGCAACAGTTGACTTCGAGGAGGAGGACGATGGTACTCACCAGGCTGCTGCCACCCTCATAGTAGTGGAGACTACTATGGGAATTCTCAGGAGCATGCTGTTGAAAGTTTTTCCCCTCCGCATGCCCAAGCGCTGTGCCGGGAAGAGTCGACAAGCCACCAAAAAGAGAAAAATCCGCGCCGGCGGATCTTGGGACTTGAAGATTGCTTGGATATTAAAATAGATGATTGCCCCTCAAATTTGACAAGTTTTTGAATTCGTTGGAAGTTGTTTCACTGGAATCGTACAAGTATAGAGGGAGATATGGCCTTCCAAAGTTAGGGTGTGTGCAACGGCTCTGGGAGCTGGTTGCGACTCGAAATCTGGTGGATAATCGACAGGACTGAGTAACAAAAGAACCATCTGGAGATTTTGCTCCGGAAGGTTTGCCAAGGCGTTACGTGGATAATCCACTGGATTCTGTAGTGCTGTTTGTGTCTGAGGGACTTAGCCAAAAACCTGGCTCGACGTCCGAAACACGGTAGTACGTTTTGTTAGTCACGGACTTCATCAAAATTCAGTTTGCAGGTCCGCGGACAGGTTTCAAAGCCTGTCACACCCCATCACCAAACTCGACCCAAAAGTAGGGGAGGTGCGTCAAAATAGTGCAAGGGACTCCTACATCATGTGCAATGTGGTCTGCGCCTTGGGAAAGGCGCTTCACACTTGAAGAAAGGCGCCACGGCATGTGCGCACCATGGAAACGTTAGGCGTTTCTGTGGTGGGTGAAACCTGTGCTTTGGCAAGCGTAACTTGGGCTACGCTTGGCCAAATTGTGCGTGGTTTGGTGCGTTGGAGAGCTCACAATTAGCCCTATAAATTTTTACCTCATGTCAATGTACAAAAACGAGTGCAAAAAGTCGTTATCCTCTTCGCAAAGCTGACTGTCTCAAATCCTCTCCCACATAGCGTGAGGGGACCAGAAAGCTCACGCTTCATCTCTGAACTTGCCCAAACATTCCTTGTACATGCTAGATGGTCAGATCCACGTTGGAACAGAGTTTCCAAAACATGCCTCTTGTGGACATTAACTACATGGCCGGCACGACACAAGGGACCATGAACAGGTTCACCACGCAGGCCAATAATGAAAAATGGCAGTTTTCCATCGTGATGCTTGTGGCAATAGGCGCACTTCCAATCTCCTTCTGCAAGGAGAGATTCTTGAAGGAGGTTTTTGGCACTGCCAAGCACACAAAATGGGCATTCCGTCTACCCCACAGGGACAAGGTGGTGGGGGCCCTGCTACCACGGCTGGACAAGGAACTCAAGGCTTTGGACGAGCCACTGAAACAGTAGTGGCAGATTCATGGATGTTCCGTGGCAATGGATGAGTGGGCTGACAAGTGGTGGCGGCCAATGTACAATGTAATGGCGGTCAACATTCAAAGGTCATGCCTCGTCTTCTCACGTGATGCTAGTGGCGTTGTGTGGAATGCAAA